>AYEL01052369.1:0-39605 GCA_000484575.1 Olivierus martensii | reverse complement strand
TATCGGAGATGGAACGTGCTGCGGAGCAGGGTGCGACACACTTACGTGAGGCGTTTCCAAAGCGCCAGTGGTACCAGCAGAGTGGACAATTGGACTGTGCATCATGTGAGCGTGATGGAGTTCTTGAGCAGGGAGACCGACGGAATCTTGGGCGAAGGGTGCGACACACTTACGTGAGGCGTTTCCAAAGCGCCAGTGGTACCAGCAGAGTGGACGATTGGACTGTGCATCACATGAGCGTGATGGAGTTCTTGAGCAGGGAGACCGACGGAATCTTGGGCGATTACGACGCTCAACGAGTGACGCCACTGTTATTTGTAGAGATTGTAACTGTTCGTGGATAGCAGAAAGAGTCTGATCAGAAGCTGTTTCTGGCAGTTCGTTATTAGGCTGGAGTCCAACGGAACGAACGGCGGCGACCTCCGTTACCTCCATAATTCGATCAGCCGCCATGGCTAACTGGGAAATGTCATCCCTACTGGCGGAAAGAACGGTTTGTATGTTTATAGGTAGACGTTGCAGCCAAAGGGACTTCAGCACGTCTTCGGACAAGGCACCCCTTGCTAAATCTGTTATTATCCGCAGTAGCTGGGACGGCGTTCTGTCGCCGAGGTGAATGTCAGTCAGCAATATTTTTAGCTTGCGCTCCTTGCTGTCAGCAAAGCGCATAATTAAGGCACCTTTCATACTCGGATACAGATCAGTTGTTGGCAGGCTATAGAGGATGTTCGACACTTGTTCTAATATATTCCCATCAAGAGACACAATGACGTAGTTGAATTTAGTCAAATCTTGCATTATACCTGATAGCGAAAAGTTCACTTCCACCTGCCGGAATCAAGCTTCCGGGTGTTGACGCTAGAAGGGTGGTAGTTTGATGGCAACGCGGGAGATCGTTGTCTCCGTTGTGATGGGGGCTGCTGTCTCTGAACTGGTAGCTTCGTCTTCCATGCTGGTAGATCTAGACGGTTGGCAGGTTTCGCACCAGTTATAATAAAAAAATGCAGGTTGTATTCTGCGATTTACGAATCACGTTCGGGTCACCAATATAGGAATATGATTCGTTGGTTCCTATCTACTGTTAGACGAACGTATATATTTGAAGGAGTTTTCTCTGTTGAGTCTGGTCGTGTTGCGGTCCAGCGAACGACTAAATTTTTCTGTCCTTGGAACTGTCGCTGCGTGTCCTCTCCTAGGTCAAAGTTCACGTTTGTCCCCTCAGCGTGCCTCTCCGATATCGAGTGTCCAGAGGTTGACGTCAACGTCACTACACTCTATTCTATTTTCTGTTACTCTCTATTTTTATTTTCTGGTACCTTTGTTTGTGTGTTTTGCTATTTGTAGATGGGACTAAACAAGAAAAATAAAGATTCATTTTTCCCTGTAATGCTTATGCAGAATAGGGAATGCTAATCCCTTATGGGAAAGTGATGATCTTTCAAAAATGAAAAAAAAAAATGCCTTACCAAATGTAAGTGGTGAAACTGTGGCAAGAATGGATTGTGCAGAAGATAAAAGTTGCTGGAGAAAAAGTTCAAGCAATAGTTTCTTTGATATGTTGTTGTCCTACTCTTTGGCAGATTTCCCTCAATACTTTTGTGGGTGGCAATCCCCTATGGGTTCACAGGCCAGTAGTTCACATGGCTGTGAGAAGGCTGATTCACTGCAAAACTTTAAGAGTTCTGTTTTTAATCAACTGATGGGATTTTGATATCTGATGTAATTATGACATCCCTAACAATGCTTATCACTTTGGAAGGTAGAGTGGCCATGATGTGATTGTATTTAGTTGTCAAGTTGGTTATTGGCTTGAATATTCTCAATAGAAATGTTGATTTGCATATAGAGAACCATAATGCCAAGTCACTGAAATTGAACAATAGTATCCTGACTACAGTGACTGCTTCAATCATTGTTTTTTGGCATTTGATAAAAAAAAATTCATGTTGAAAATATCACTTACTATATTGGTGGATGAAGTTTGAAAAGGCAAGCCGAAGTTGCATTGAACTGAGCTTCCTATTCCATAGCAATGATTTCATTTTTTCATTGATATTTGTATCAGATTGATTGCTGTGAAATCTTGGTCAATGCCCTTGAATTGCAAATATCTGTTGATTCTACTGGAAGCACATGGTGTTGAATATGGTTTATCACATTAGGCTCACCATTGAAAGTTTTTGTAGCATTGGTTATACTCAAATGCTTTGATTAATTCAATTATTGCACCAGTAATGAAACAAGAGACTTTAATTGCTATAATAGATTACAAAGGAAGAGGATACATACATTGGGTATTTGCATGTAGAGCAAGAGAGCTTCCAAAAAGGGACACCTTGTTTTAGCAGGGCTGCCAGATTGATGTATATTTTCTTGTGCTGCCATCTGCCAGTAGTAGAGGTTGGCTTTGTTGTTTTGTTTTCACCACAAACATTTCTATTATAAAAATAACAAAATACAGTTGTACCTTGGTTAACGACGGCCTCAGATAATGATGTACTTGGTTAACAACGAGTGGTTGTAAGAAAAAAATGTCTTGGTTAACGATGCAGGCTTTGGTTAACGACTCCTCATTATGTGAACTTCTGACAAAATAGAGTTCTATAACAGCCCGTCATCGCATCACGTGATTGTTAGCTCAGTTGTTAATTGTTATTTTTTTTATCACAATTCAAATCAGACAATATCATTATTAAAATTAATAAAATTATAACCATATAAAAATATATTTAAGTAAATGATAATTAACATATAGTAATGAAAACAAATTATTTAATTAATTAAAAATAGACGTGCAACAGTTCACTATTTTTAAGTTCTTAAAGATGATTTCTAGACGATTATTATTTTAAATTCTGCCAACAAGTCTGATTCTATTGTTTGTTTGTGTTATATATTACTTGATACCTGCAAGTGGTGTGACGTCACAGTTTCGGATTCCATTAGAAGAAGAAAAAAGTCTATCCGAGATCCTACAGTTCATATAGACAATAAATCGGCGAGTGCGTGTCACTGTTCGTTCGCCATCAAAAGGCAAAATCAAATCTCATCTATATAATAATCGTTGAATCTATAAGCTTCTAATCAGTGTTTACGAGTTCGTTTTGTAGCAAATATAATAAATAAATACTATTTTCCATATTTTTAGGACATTTTAAATGAGTTTTATCTGCATTTTTAATATTTACTATGGTTGTGGGAAGGAGCCGGAACGAATTAATCAATTTTCAATTAAATCCTATGGGGAATTGCACCTTGGATAACGACGGTAATCCTGGAACGGATTACAGTCATTAACCAAGGTACCACTGTATTGAAAACATTAGATTTAGAAGATTAAAAAAAGTTTATAAGCAGTAACTTCTCATTAATATCTATTAAGAAATTATATATGAAAATTGAGAAATAGTTAAAATGAAAACAATCTACTGTGAATAAAATAATTATTTTTCCTGAATTACTATGATAAATTATTTTATTATGGGAATTTATAGCAAATACAGTAGTTGAAAATTGAATATGTAAAACATTTGTTATTTATAATAAAACAATAACTGAAACACAGTTTAAAAGTTATGATTCAAATGATTCTTCTTAAAGAATACAGGCATAATTTAGTAAATTATTAGGCCTTTAATTTTTTTTTGTGAGTACCTATCATTAAGATTAGTTTGTTGATTAGTCCTTCAACTTTCCAGTTGGTCCTATCATGGACATTGGCCAGCATATGGCAGCTCTAAAAATGGCTGCTGTCAAATATATCTTTTGTATAATTCAGTGGCATAATTTAAACCAACTAACTAAACTTAGTGGTAGGTTCTCTCACATTTCTTTCTTCCCATTTTATTTCTATCTTCTTTATCATTGCAATTCTATTTTTTTCTTAGCTGCATAATTGTTTATTTTTACCAAATTTCTTTCCTTATTCATTCTCTCCAATCCATTTATTGTTACATTCCCATCTGTTTGCATCTACTCTCCTTTTAATACTGATCAATTATCGTTTTGTTTCATCGTACAACCTGAAGATGGTCTCTACACTTTATGATCAAAAATACGTTTTCTGTAATTTTGTAAATATTTTACATCATTTAAAGCTCATTCATTTAGTATCATTGTTCATTTCAAATATATTTTTATTTTATTAATCATAATGAATAACTTTAATCCAATTTCCTTACTTGTTATAGATTATTTTCATCTTCACTTAGTTACTAATTTTTTTTTGTTCAGATAAAATTTATATCTTTTTTTTTAATATATTAAAAATTTAAAACTTTCTTGATTAATTTGATAGGATTCTCTTCGATTTATGGCTGAAAAAGGTCTTTATTCATTCTCAAAGTTAATTATAGAACTCTGTCAACCTGCAGCTAATTTAAATGAAGAATTTATTTGGAAGGAAGATCTTATAAGTAATACTTTTAGGTAAGTGAATTATTTATTAAGAATATCTTGCATTATCATCATTATTCATCAGTTATTTCAGTTATTGCTAATATTTATCATCCCAATTTATAGATCAGGATATTGATAGCATCATTAAAACAGCATTTAGTTCATAATTGTCATCACATTATTAAGATGAAAAATGACAAACTGAAAACTCTGAGATCTTCACTCATTGGAATATTGTTCAAAATGAATCTAAGTCTAATCTAATCTAATAATCAAATTTCAAAATGACCAAATTCTAAATACTTGAAATCCTCACAAAACTAAATGCTAATATTCTTTAAGTTGTGCATTTCATATATAGATCAAACGTTGATTTTCTGGATATTTATGATTCAATACCCCCTTTATTTTGGACAAAATTATCAGAATGCAAAATTCTGCTATGACTAACTGATTGATGTAACTGCGGAGCAAATTTGATCTCTAAAAAATATAAGTAATTTTGTCATAATTAATTATAAACTTACAAAATATATGAAATACAATATTAAATATTGATGATATATTTTAGATACAATATTTGAAAATTTTATTAATGTCTCTGATATTTTTTATTATATTTAGCATACTTATAATCAAATAGAATGAAATTAAAAATCTAGATTTTGCAGTAATATGTATTCCACTGTATATACAGTACAATAATCTCTTATTCTTAATCATATTGTTTTCATTGTAGGCTTTTGTAACACATATAACACCCAAGGTTTTATAACACAAGCATAAAATTAATTTTATGCTTGATCCTAAATTACATCTCACAAATTCCTGTTAGAATATACAATTTTATAAATTATCTAAGTAAATATTGTATTTATCGTATATACTCGTGTATAAGCCGAGGTTTTTCTCAAAAAAAAATTTCTGAAGTGGGAGGTTGTCTTATACATGGATCAAAAAAATCAACTTGTTTTTTTTGGCTGGAGAAATTGAAGTAATAAGCAAAACCATAACTTATTGAGCGTTTTGTCTGGAGAAATTGAAGTAATAAGCAAAACCATAACTTATTGAACATCTCCTAAAGACCAGGAAGGAAATTTTTAAATAATTCATTTAATATGATACCAGGTAAAATTTTATCTTACCCCGATGCAATCAAGCACATTGTGCCGCTAACTCCAACCTGCGTCTATATACCGTAATCAGATAGGTGATGCCGTGCTACCCAATATGATGCGACGCAAAAATTCGACAATCAATCAAGAATCTTACCTAGATACGACACGACGCAAAAACTCGACAATCAATCAAGAATCTTACCTAGAGGGTGAAAAAATATATTTATTTTTCATTATTATTAATTAAGAATGTTTAATCCATTCCAATACAATGCGACATGAACTCAACAATCAATCGAGAATCTTACCTAGGATTCATATTTGAGTGAAAAAGATATATTTATTTTTCATTATTATTAATTAAGAATGTTTTAATTCATTCGTTAGTAATCAATAAATACTTATTATGTTTAACTCATCGATGATTTAATCAAAGTAAATTAAAAAGTAACTAAAATAATGTTTAAAATAACGAAAAAATAATTATTTAAAATCTGTACTGAAAAATAACTTTAGTCCATCAAAAAAGTTCATCGTAAGCAAAATCAAAACTTCAAAATCGCACGCTTAACGTCTAGAAATCACTTTGCACACAAGCAAAATCAAAACTTCGAAATCGCACACTTAACATCTAGAAATCACATCAAAACTTCAAAATCGCATGCTTAACGTCTAGAAATCACGTTGCACATGTCATCCTAACGGTATATGACGTCATTGTTAGGATGATCCACTCATTTTAAAATATGATCAAAGATTTGAATATGAACTCAACTCAACTATAGCGAAAACGAAACTTTAAGCAGTCTCTTGGGAGCTGTGTGACGTAGATGTATTCTAATGGAATTTTTATTGTGATAATATCAACTTTTTTTAGAAAAGAAACAGTTATTCAATAACAACAATAAAAAGAAAATATGAAAAGAAGTTTCTAAAGAAGCTTCTTAACGAAGTAGAGAGAAGTTTATGCAAGGGAGAAAACTCGGTCGAGTAAATCTGATTCCTTTAGATGTGTCGACCAAGCCCTATGGGTAGAAAAATTCACGAGGAACATCGGCGGGTTAACGAATTGTACTCTATGTTTTAGAAGGAATCCGACTGTTTTCGGGATGATCAGGAATGACAAAAACAGATATGAGGATAAGGTCAGAAGTGTAGTGTATGAAATTCCTATAACTAATCATTCATTGGGTAGAGAAGAATTTTATATAGGGTATACAGAGAGGAACTTGAAAGAGAGATTAAAGAAACACAAAACGGACCTCAGGTATGGTAAACTCTCCACTGCGCTAAGCCAGAGGTCACTGCTTCACGATGTGGAAGTGCAGTGGGGAAGAGCAAGGATTATCTGACCAAGTGAAAAAAACTGGGACAGAAATATGATTGAGGCATTAGAAATCCTCAAAAAGAAGAGGGGAGGATGTGTGATTAATTTCATGGAACCAGAAATGGTCCCTAGTGCATGGAGATGGATATATAAAGTAAGCAAAGCAGACTAAAAAAGGATATGCTACAACCGGTTTTTTGACACTCCCATAAAGGGATGTGCGGCAGTTTGTGAATAATTTTGCTTGTTTATATATCATTTTTATTTTTTTATTTTTATTTTTATTTTTTAACAGTTGCTGAATACTTTGTATTTTAAATTGATGTTTTAGAAAAATTATTTGTAAAATTTTGTAAGATTATTTATACTATATGTAATGTATTCTTGGAGTGGAGTCACATAACAAAGAATATTTTGCTTTGCTGGCAGAAGATGTACATCTGCTTTTTAAATCTTTGTCGTGTTTGTTTGTTTTATGTAGTTAGGTCTCCTGCTCTAGTATAGCAGGGTTAGTCAGACTGTAACAGCAGAGGAAGATGCCAAGAGCGTTGAAAATTTACTGAATAAAAATATTTTGACTGCTAAAGGGCTCTTGAGTAATATTACTTATAATTAAACCCAATTAATAAGTAAAATTTAATAGCTGACCTGCAGTAGATGTGGATGAAATGCCTATCCTACTGTAAATTGCTAGCAGTCAAAGTAATTTGCAATAAATACAAACAAATGGACATTTTATAAAAGTATGTAAAAATAATAAAGAAAATCTGACAATTTATGATAACAGAGTTTGATGCCTTTATTGGAAAGATCAATTCAATTTTAAACACATTAATCAAAGAGACTATATCTAGTAGAGGGAAATGGGCAGTTTCAGGAGAGATACAAATTACAAGAATTTCATTCAAAGCAATCACATGAGAAACAGTTAAGAAAGCTGATGCATCTTTAGGGAATAGAAGCTGTACTAAATCAAAAACAAGATGACAGAAAATATTGCTCTATTCTTATGCATCAAAAATCTTGATGAGTACACAAAGAAATTGGGCCCAAAATTGAGAAAGAGGGCTATGCTTTAGTATGAATATGTGATCAATTTTAAGATTTATGATATGTTTAAAAATTAAATTAGAAATAAATCAAAGGCCACTCATTTCCATCTTTTTTACTACGTCATTAAAATTATTTCAAAATTACAAGAATTCTATCCCAGCTGATGTGATATGTGTTTGAAATAAAACATCTTCCAGGAAAAGAACTATGAGCTGCTAGTATATTATCAAGACCATTTAAAGTATCAAAGGAAGAGGAATTAAAGGAACAAGTTTTTACATATGTACAAATAGTCATAAAAAGTTTATCTAATACAAATAAAACACTTAGTCAGATAATTATTTTACAAGCTGATAAAACTTACCAACAGTTGATCAAATTTACCAAATTAATTGATAGCCAAATAGGAAAACTCTTTCATCTAACATATCAATATATTGGTAGCATCATTATTTATAATAGTAGAAAAAAGAATATTGATGTCATCTAGAATAACCATCCTTTACAATTCCATAAAGAAATACTAGACAAATTACATGAAAATAATTTGAGATCACAAAATATCATGCCACAGCATATTAATCAGTTTGGTGGCCTGGTATATCTAATAATATTGAATCACTCATTAAAAAGATATGTATGGTATATTATGAACTATTAATTCCAGAATAACATTGGTATTGCAATGGACTTATTTTATTTAAAGAAAAAGTGATATTTATTGGTCATCAATTACAATTCAAGATTCCCAAAGAAAGCCCATTAGAGAATTTAGAGAAAGTGAAATCTTACACATCTAAAATTTATATTTGCAAGATTTGAAATACATGAAATTATCCATAATGATAATGGAATATATTTCAGACCATTATTAATACTAAAATTTTCAAAATTTTTAAAAGAATGGGAATTTGAACATGTAGCATCAAGTCCAAAATATAACATATAGTAACAATGTGGTAGATGCTATGATAAAAATAATTGTAAAAGTCTGAAGAAGAATGATAATACATACTATTTATAATTCTTCATCACTAAATGTGAAAAAGAGTTAAAATATCATTGCCAATTTCAATAAAAAAACTAAATCTGAAAACACCAAATTGTACTGTATAGTCAACTACTGTATACCTGTATAGATTTTTTATGTTTTCAATCATCATAGTGTAAAAATATAATAGAGAGCACTGGAGGGCAAATAAAAAACACTTACTTATTAAAAAGACTTGAATCTGGTTAAATATACATATAATGGCAATGTAAAAATATAGATTGAAATGATTGGAGGATCAAAATTGTACATTATTGACTATATTTCTTAAGCATGGGGAAAATGGTACTATGTACACTTGTGTATAAGCTGAGAATTTTTCCAAAAAAATTTTTAAGAAGGAGAGCTTGGTTGGCAAGTTCTACCCCACACTACCTACTCTCCAGATTTTGCCCCATCAGATTTCTATCTCTTCCAGTCTCTTTCCAACAATATAAGAGAAGTTTCCTTTAACAATGACATGCTGAGGAATTGGCTAGTTGACTTTTCTGCCTCCAAAGTAGCTCAATTCTATTGTAGAGGGATTGAAAAACTGCCAGAATGTTGGGAAGAAATTGTGAATAGTGAAAGAAATATTATAGATTGATTTGTTGAAAATAAATTATTTTAAAAATACTACAAATTTATATTATAACCCATTACATGGAACAATAAAAATTGGAAAATTTTTAAAAAATAGCAAGATTCAGCAGCTATCATACTGTTTTTCTATCATACTCTCATGCTACCTCATTGATCTGCCATATTTGTTCTTAACAAAGATCATGATCTTACTGTTTCTTTAGAATTTATTCTTACTTTTATTCTTTTTGTTAAAAAATATATGGATATGTATAACTGTAGATAATTTAATATTTTTGTAAATATCAGATACTGCACAAATATGATTAAAAATATATAAGTTGGTTGCATTTTGTCTTATTTGCAATATTAGTGCATCCTAAAGTACAGCAGAATTTATTTCTAAAAAGTACTTATTTCTTCTCATTTCCATTATTAAAAATATGTGGATATGGATATTGATCCATATCCACATATTTATAATAATATGTAAATATTATTATAAATATGTACATATTAATATTAATATGTACATATTATTATAAATATTGTATATTGAAAAATATTAATTTATTTGATGCTTCACAGATAAGATTAGAAATGTGTAGACCAATCTTTTTTTAGTGAGTAAATATGATGGCCACTACTATATACATTGTATATCATTAATTAATATTAAATATAAATATAACAATCTATATATAGCTATTTCTGATTGACAATTTATACATTTTCAGATAATTCTGATCATTTAGAAAATATGAATGATTATTTTACAGCCAATTTTGATTATAGATTATTGCTTCCAGTGATTACATGTGCTGGTTGGTTTTCTACGTCTGTCAGATGCAATAAAAAAAATTTTTGTGCATTCTGTTTTTATTTTTTTTACTATTTAAATTTTATTAAATGTTTTTGTTGAGATTCAAAAATAGCAAACTTTTAAAATTTCTTTGATATTTTCTGCTGAATAAATACTTTAGTACAATCATATTGTATAGAGATGCAATTGGATGCAAAAAATATTTCACAATTTATTTAACTTGTAATGTTTTCAGTACACAAGTTAAATAAATTATGAAATATTTTTTGCTTGCTAATTAGTATTAATCTATTTTTAATTAATTAGAAAAAATAAGCAGTAATCATTAGATGCAATTGGATGCAATATGACACAATCACAATATAATGCAAAGAACTTTCTCTTTGCATTACATTGTTACTTTTCAATGTTATAAGTTTGGAATTTTGTTTAAATAATCATATTTATTCCAATAGTGAATTGAATTTGGACAATTTTTTTAAATTATAAAAGAAATTTTCTATTTATTTCAATTAATGTCATATTGTTTTAATACTTGAAAGTTGGGAATTGGATTATGTATGTGTTTCAAATTTTTATCAATTTTTAAACTTTGAAGTCGGGGCCAGCTTATGTATGGATCAGCTTATACACAAGTATAAATGGTATTTTTTGTTTAAATTTACATCCATCAGGAAGTAAATCTAAATCAATTAATGATTTAGAAGAAAAGATAGCAGTTTTAACACATAATACATAGTTATCTCCAGTACAGTTCAATTTTCCCAAGTCTGATGAATAGTTAAAGTGAAAAAGAAAATTTGAATGATATAATTTCTGGCCTTGATAAGAAAACTAACATTGAACAAAGCAATTCATTAGTACAGTGCATTTGAATAGTAACTATACAGCTATGTATGTATTATAGTAATATAAGTGTATAGTTACTTTTTGAATGTATTGTACTATAAACTGTATGAGCAATTGAATAGATGAAATGTTTTACAGCTGAAGTTAAAAGATTTTTTTCAGTGTTTGAAGTATTCAAAAATTATTTTATCATAAAAGTAATATAATTTTTGAATATACAATATTTAATAAATCCACCAAAGTGAAAATGAAATAGCAAACAAATTTATTATGTCACTATATTTATTATAAGTATTGCAATTATGAGAAATTGAAAGAAGATTTAGGCCAGGTTTTACAATGTTCTATTAGAAGTTCTAGTTAGCTTTAATCACCAGTTATCTGTTTTACAATTATTAGTTAAATGCTAATTGATAATTATTGATGTTAAATTATTAATTAGCATTTATCTAACAATTGTAAATCAGATAACTAGTGATTAAAACTAACTGGAACTTTAACAAGACATTGTAAAACTGAATTTAAATGTATGTTAGAATCATAGTTGGAATAGAAGATAGAAATTATTGAAAAGATGCAGTTGTTAAGTGATTTAACACTAGAGAAAGCAATAATAACAATGAAACAGAAAACTAGTGAAGAATCATCCATAAACTATTTTGAGCATTTTTTAACCCCTCTCTCTCTCCTCCATCAAAATGATGGAAGGGAGGGAGGGAGTTTTGTCACACTAAGTTTGGTCCTCCTGATTGTAACATTACAAATTTGAAAATCTCTTCCCTTCTACTTAAAAATTTTATCTCTGATTTTTATATAAAAATAAAAAAATTTCTTAAAATAGAAAATAAGAATTTCTTTATACTGATACTTTCTTACATATATTCTTTAATATCTAAATAAACCTTCAAATAATTTGATATAAATGTCTTAGAACTAGATATGTCTTACATTTTATAACAAATGTACCTCCAAATCTGTTGCATCACAGTCTTTAGTTTTTGAACAGTTGAGCATAAACATTTTACAAAAAAATTTAATCACAAAAATGTAAACAATAATTATTTTTACAGTGTAACATCACAATTTTCATGATTCCTTCCCTCCCCTACATCATTTATCATGACAAATCTGTTACTCCTTCCTTCCCTAATACTGTGATGTAATTTATGAGTGCTCCATAAAGAAATATCTCCCTAATTATAGACCAGTAAGGTCCACCCTCAGAAATTGAGATTTGATTGAATCAGGACAAACTTCAAGCAGAGAAATAAGTTTGTTAAAAAATAAGCAAAAACCAAATGACAAAATTTAATAGTGGATGGTGTAATAGATGGGAACATGATACATATCCTATTGCAAAATATTCATCAGCTAAAGTAATTTGCAATAAATGAAACAAAATGGATATTATGACAAAAGTATGCGAAAATATTAAAAAAAAACTGGCAATTTATTTGAATATAATGAAATTTGACACATTTATTGGTATAGTCAATTCAACTTTAAAGACATCAGTTAGAAAAATTTTACCTATTATATGGAAATTGATTGTTTCAGTAGAGATATGAAATTCAAGATTTTTTGTTCAAAGCAAACTCAGGAGATGATGATATAGTCATCTCAGAATAGGTCTAAAATAGTTTTCTAACTATGTAAGCCAGAGTGGAAATTATATAATGTTGATAAAGAACAAATGTGTATTGTTGGATACTTTTGTGATGTAATATAATATTGGCATTTATATTATAAAAGGACTTGATAATTGTTATATGATGGTAATTCATGCAAAACAGTACATAGATCAGTGGTTCCCAATCTTTTTTTGGCCATGCCCCATCTAAGCATTTCTAAAATCCTGATGCCCCCCTCTGACAAAATTTTTATTATTCAAAAAGTGAACTCTATTCACATGGAAGAAGCCTAAAAATGCCATTAACTTGATCTAAACAAGCTTCCAAAGAACATGGCATCCATGAAAGAGAAAAATAAAAGAAAACGAAAGGACAGTTGAAGTAAGTTTTTGTCCCCAAGCCAGACTGTACAATTAGAATGTATCTTGATTAACCAAATTCCCCCTAGTGATTTACATTTGAATTAACTGCAAACTTAATAATTATTAATTAATTTATGCTATGGTGCTATCATCTGTTAGATTAATAATTAGTTATTTAAAAATTTAGGCTAAGATGGTGCCATCTTTTATTTAATAATTAAACTATAATTTTTACTAATTTCCTGAAATTAAAAATTTACCTTAGCCTGGAATCAAACCAGGAACTTCGGGTTATCATCCCAATGCCTTAACCACTAAGACTACAAGACATCAGCACATTTTTGTTTCAGGATGTATATATAGCATTCGCAAATTTATTTCAACCTTTTACAAATTGATTTAATCCTTTTGCAAATACATTTAAACTTTGCACGAAGTTATTTAAATTTTTTGCAAATTTATTTAAACCTTGTGCAAATTGATTTAATCCTTTTGCAAATATATTTAACCTTTTGCCTGTATTCAAACTTTTGGCTATGAACAGTTTAACAAAATGGAGAGAAAGAGTAGTGAATAAATGAGTATAATATTGATATATGCAAATAAATTTATTTTCAAATTAATACCAAATTTTAATGAGAAAAATATATATTATTATATACATTAAATTTAGTGCGGTGGTTGGCTAGTAGCTGCAACTGGTAACAAAAGAAACATGATCATAACGTAATTGGCACAATCCTAGGAAATAATATTTACTATATAATGCATTTCTTATGGAAGACATACTTAATTTAATATTGTGTTCAAGAAGCTTCTCTGATTTTCATAAGAGTAATTCTAAGCTCTTTCTCAACTGTTTCTTCTATTAAGTGAAGGATATCGAGATTAAGTAGTTTTGGCCTGTTCCCGCATAGTCTATTGTTTAGCATCTCAAAATTATTCCTTCTGTACTTTCTAATTATGCTTCTCCCTGTATTCCATTTTATACCTGATTTTGACACTGCTTCCTTTACAAAAAAACCTTCTTCATACAATTTAACCAAACAGTTTCTTTTTTCCATAAAAACAATTTTATACTTTCCATACCTTATTCCAACTCTCTGTCGAGCAACGGAAGAGTTCAGAGAACTTGAATCACTTCCATTCATGTTATATATATATAAAGTAGGTTTAAATTTTACACCCAAAGTTGCACTCAGGAAACAGATAAACAGAATTGTGCATTATAAGTCATTGGTTTTCCATTGATCGACTGTTTCACATATAGTTTAAATTAATTTGTAAAAAGTTAAAATGTATTTACAAAAGGATTAAATCAATTTGAAAAAAATTTAAATGTATTCACAAATGGTTTAAATCAATTTGCAAAAATTTAAATAAATTATCAAATGCTATATAATTTAGAAATTATCAGACTTATACCAATAAAAGTGCTCCCAAATGGGCTAAAGTTAGTTTTAGCCTGTTTGGGAGCACTGCTATCAGCGTAATTCTGATAATTTCTAAATTATATACATTCCAAAATCGAAAATGTGCCAATGTCTTGGTAGTCTAACTGGTTAAGGCGTTGGGATGATAGCTTGAAGTTCCTGGTTTGATTCCAGGCCAAGGTAAATTTTTAATTTCAGGAAATTAGTAAAAATATAGTTTAATTATTAAATAACAGATGGCATCACCTAGCCTAAATTTTAAATAACTAATTATTAATCCAACAGATGGTAGCACCATAGAATAAATTAATTAATAATTATTAATTTGGCAGTTAATTCAAAAATAAATCACTAAGGGGAATTTGGCTAGTTAGGGTTATTTGAATTATGTAATCCCCTAAATAAATATTGAATTATGATTGGGTATCTTGATTATGTCAAATTAATTAAATATATTCAGTGCAAAATTCATTTAATGTCCAATGTAAAAAATATTCTAGGATGATTAGATAAAGCAAAATAATTTTCAAAAATGAATGCTTTTCACAATAATAATTCATAATAACTGTAATTCTTTATCTAATTCATATTGCATTTTTTGCAATATGAATTAGATAAAGAATTATAATTATTAATAACTTTTTCATTCCATTGGAAAAATTAAAGTATACAAGATTTACATTTGACATTTCAGCAGGACTAGAGTATTTTCAGAAAAGCAATAGGAAGAAATTGTTTCTATCTCATGCCACTAGATAAAAGTAATGAGATGATGTGTTTTGAATGATGAAATGAATTCTGTTCAACAAATAAGATAACAAAAAGTAAGATAGCAGGTAGAACAACAAAATCAACATGAAATCCTGATGAGAGTTTGGGATAAACTCTAGAGCAGTGATTTTCAACCAATGTGTCATGGCACACTGGTATGCTGTGAGAGGATCTTAGGTGTGACACGAAAATTTTTAAAGATCATTAAATTAATTATTTTTGAAAGAAGTCCAAAGCATAAAAGTGTATATATATCAAAATTAAAATTTCTTTAAATTGTTTATATGAGTATATCATTGTTAAAATAAACATATATATAATATAGTAAAAAAATATATGTGCATATGATATCATCATAATTTACTGTGCTGCAGAAGTAACTATAGGTTCAAGTGTGCTGCAGAAATTTAACTATAGGTTCAAGTATGCCATGAGATAAAAAAAGGTTAAAAAGCACTGCTCTAGAGGTTAAAAAAATTATTAATTAAAAACAACAGAAAGTCATACACATTCTAAGAAAATTTTTGAATCATAATCAGTAAATTTTTGATAAGTTAAATTTGTAAACTTAAAAAAAAGATGTACTGTATAATAAATTGATGTAAATAGAATAAAAATGCAATAGAGGACATTAGGGCACAAAAAATACTGCAAAGTCGCGGATTTTAACGAATGTCAATACCATTAATTATAAACTAAACCTAATGGTTCTAATTACTCTGCAATCCAGAGTTCGGCCTGAGCTCAGGTCTTAACTAAATTCTAACTTAAATACAATTAAATTCAAAAACAATCTAACAACACTTAACGTCTAACGTATGAAAACAAAAACCGGAAATCGGAACTTCCAACTACAAGTACCGATTAAGTGTTAGATTGAAAACAACAAACGATGTTAGAAACTTATACTAATAATAAGAATAATTTCTCAAACAAGTTAAATAACAAAAAAAATATAAATTTATTAGATTCGAAACACTTACAAAGTGTTAATAAATCTTTATTAACTATAATAAAGCAAACAATCAATTAATCAACAAAACTTGTTTAATCCAAATCAAATATCAACCTTACAAAGTGTTAATAAATGCTTTATTGAAACTTTAATAAAGCAACAGTAAATTAAACAACAAAACTTGTTTAATCCAATTCAAATATCAACAATCAACTATTCGCAAAAAAAGAACCTTAAATATTACTAAATTCTACTACCTCCACCACTGATACAAACTTCAAGCAATTGTAGACCTTTACAAGAATTCCAATGTCACTTTAACCAACTTTACATCGATACAACACCTCGTCTGAGTCGTCAATTGCATCAACTTTTATACTGAGTGACTTACAGTCCCATGTTGCTTTTTACATACTTATACATAACAAGTTTAAAGTTATTAGCTTACAGAGTAGTCAATTCATATCATCCTCTTTACAATTTAATTATATATGAACAAAACATCAGTACAAGATCATTCTTACATTCTCATATCAGACCAGTGGTAAAATTACTTAGATTAGATGATGACGTCATTACACGGAACAGCTCTTCCAGAGGACAGTTCCCGATTCCGTATCACTTGATTGCTAACGACGACGGAGAAGGAGGAAGTAAGTTAATTTTAAAAAAACTAAAAAATTAATACGTATAAGAAAATAACGCTAAATAATAAAGTGCATAATAAAATAAAATAGGCCAGATCAAAGTTAACTTCTTCACAATACTTCTTTACTAGACAATTAGATCTTGATTGTGTATTCATGTGCTAGTCCTTCACCATCCAAATAATATAGTTTGTACAATATTTCCAGTTAAAACTGAATAGCAAATGAATAGCTAATAAAAATCTGCTGAATATACATATTGTTCACAAGAAAAGTCACATTTAATTCAATTTTGTTAAATAGAGAATTTGCATAGAATTTATATACATATTTAAATACAAGTAGTTCTTGACTTTATAAATTAATTCATTCCTGAAATATGCTCATAAAATAAGAACTCATAAATTAAGAATTAATTTCTCATAGACATGTTATTAAAAACAGGAGTTCTGTTTTCAGCAATGAAGTTTGACTATAATGAGATTAAGTAAAGATCAAAAAAATCAATAATTTATGATTAAACAATGATTTATTTATATAAAGAAATGAAAATATGGTCTTTAAAATCAAGAAAATTATAATAATTATGAAATTATTTATGTCATATAAATGTTAAAGCCGATCTTATATTTTAAATGATATGAATTTTGATAATGTTTATGCATATTTGTTTATATATAATGCCAAGTACACAAGTTATATTTGATTTTTATATATGTAATTCTTTAAATGCATAAAATTCAAATACTCTTCTGTTACACTAACAATTTTTTATTTTTTAAAAATTGTTTGACTGTAATGAAGAGGGATTTCAGAACCTGAAATTGTTCTTATAAGTAATAAATAATTATCTAGGATTTACTAAGCTAGATTTTTTTATTTTCTATTGTTATTTTAATTTATTAAAAGCTTTTCACAGATTTGGCTGTTTATTGAATTTTCATCATTTATGCTCATGTATAAATGTTAAATTTTGGAAAGGAAAAGAATTTTATAAAGGGGAATTCATTAAAGGATCAGATTATATTAAAAATAAAAAAATTTTCATAAGATTTAAAATAGTCTGCCCAGTCATGGTGCACCTTTGTACCAGATGCACAGTTCACTTTATTTATTCCTAACAAAGATCTATTGTTTATCTAATTTTATTATTAAAACTATATGTTCCATTATTCATCAGTTAATATTTTCATGTATATTTAAATATTGGATATTGCACAAATTGAATAAAAAAATATAAGGCAGTATGTTGCAACATATGCATCTGCATATACATAGTGCTGAAATAGCTTACTTTCACAGTCACCATAACCATCATATTTATCCTAACTAAATTGATTTTTTCTTCAATTGGATATATATGAATGAAATAACTTGGATAGATATATATGAATGTTCATATTTAAATACAAGTAGTTCTTGACTTTATAAATTAATTCATTCCTGAAATATGCTCATAAAATAAGAACTCATAAATTAAGAATTAATTTCTCATAGACATGTTATTAAAAACAGGAGTTCTGTTTTCAGCAATGAAGTTTGACTATAATGAGATTAAGTAAAGATCAAAAAAATCAATAATTTATGATTAAACAATGATTTATTTATATAAAGAAATGAAAATATGGTCTTTAAAATCAAGAAAATTATAATAATTATGAAATTATTTAATAATTATGAAATTATTGATTTCATAATTATTAAAGAATTTTTATTCTTCATAATTATTCACAGATAAGTAGATATGCAGTAAGTTTCCATTCTATGCTGTGTTGTAAAATTAGCTGAGTTTGTTGAGCACAACTAGTTTACTGAGAATAAGTGAAACAGTAAACAACTTCAAAGTAATCCAGCAACATATTGTCACACAAGTATTGGTACAATACAAAGTACGCTTAACTGACAAAATATGATACAGATTGAATAATACGTCCATACAAGACAGGAGCAGGAGACAGAAGAAAGAAAAAGGAACTCTTGAATCTCCCTCCCACGTGACTCGTCATCACATAGTACCCTCTGCTGATCAGAGATGTGCGCTAACACTCCTCCTTAACGATGATATCAAGTTTTCCATAATCCTAATCCGCATTTGGTGGATAACATTTCTAATCTGCTGCGACTTAATGGTTTTGTGAACATATCTGCCAGCATATCTGAAGTAGGACAGTACGTGAAGTTCATAGTATTGGTTGATTTTAAGTCTTTCAGGTAGTGATATTTCGTGTCTATGTGTTTGGTTCTGTTGCTAAACAATCTTGAATCTATTAGCTTCAGACAGCTTTGGTTATCTTCGTAGATTGTGGTTGTCTCATTTTCTGTTATTCCAAAATCTTTTAGTAATCTCTTTATCCAAGTTGCTTCCTGACATGCTTCTGCTAATGTGACATATTTGGCCTCTGTAGACAATAGCGCGACACACGACTGTTTTCTGCATGCTCAACTTATAGTGCTGTTGTTGAACTGAAATATGTATCCACTATTAGATTTCTGTGTGTCTTGTCTTGTGCCCAGCTCGCATCCGCATAACCAGTTAGACAGTTGACTCGCTCCTTTTTTGTCGGACATCTTCCCAGTTTTAGTTTCCAATGTATTGTTCCTTTTAAATATTTCAAGACTCGTTTTGCCTCATTCCAATCAGTTTTATTTGGAGATTTAACTTTTTGACTCAATATTGAGACACTGGCAGTTATGTTAGGTCTACTATTGATTGCTAGATAGAGCAAGGCTCCTATTAGTTTTTGGTATTTTTTTTTTCTCTCTTAATTCTTCTCTTGTATTCTTCAGCTTCAGGTATCCTGGATCAAGCAGATAAGGGCTGGTTTTTGAATCTGTTAATCTCATGGATTCTATTAGGTTGATTATGTACTCTGATTGATTTAAATAAAATACTCCATTTCCATCTCTTTGTATATGTATCCCTAGGTATTGTCTCACCTCTCCCAGGTTGGTCACATCAAAGTTTTCATTAAGGATTTGTAATACTTCATTTATTAATTTTGGTTTTGGTTTTAAGCCAATTAACACAAGTAACATACGAAACTGAAACCGAAACAAGGCCTAGAACTTTACACTAACTCCCTCTACAGTACAAATCAACATATCCATTTTGTTTATTTGTTAGCTTTTTCTAGCCAGACCCAATCTAGACTCCTTACTTTATCCTTTTTCCTCGCCTCTGAAATTAAAAATTTCGATATATAAAAATTTTTTTCGATATATAGAAATAAATTTTAATGGAAATTTCACGGGACTAACAAAATACTTTGATATATGGAGAATTTCGATATATAGAGTTCTGACTGTAGATAGGTTTAGTACGGGGACAAAATAGAATTTAATTGCTTTTTGCAAACTTAAAATAATTAAAATTAATTTTCCTTTTTCTAAAAAAAATATTTGAAATAAAATTGGTTTTATGACAGACTTTAAATAAATTAAAATTTGATTTTTAAAGCCGGTAATACCAGTAATAGTTATTTCGGTAACGTTAATTTTTATTAATTTTAGAAATCGGTAATTACAGATAAAAAAAATTACCAAATTTTGAACCCTAATGTCAACATATCAAATAATACTGGATCTTTCACACAATACATTAGTTACAATATTTACTTATAGAATATATTATTAATATGCAAAATATATTTTTCAAAAGAAATATTTTCAAGCATTTGTCTATCTTAACTCACAAATTATTTTAGTCAGTTATCATCATTTCTATTTTATTTGATGACAGAGAACATCTTTTCCATTTTAGATTTCAAAATTTAAATTTTAACAGTAGTGGCATAATAAATATATAAAAAAGAATATGTATATTAATCATAAAATCTAAAATTAAAATAAAAGTTTAAACATAAATACTTAAAACAAATATCTACATAAATAATCTAATCTAAACATAAATAATATTAATAACTAAGGAATTTACCATTACAAAAAATTTTAAATTTTTCCTTCACTTTTAATTGCTGGCTGATTCACTGAATTTTTTAGAAACATTGTAATTGTTTATTGTTGGTTATACTTACTAAATTTTATAAATATAGATTTATTAATTCATAAATAAAAGAAAATATTATTAACAAGCACATTCAGTAAGATAAAATTGTTTAATCAAATAATGCTTTTGGCTATCAACATAGCCAACTTCAGTTAAACTCAATATTTAGATTTTGCAGAAAAGTCTTATATTATTAATTCATTTCATTTTAATCATAACCAGATAAAAAAAATAATTAAAATTTGTTAATTACTAAATATATTTATTTGTTTAAAACAAAAAATTTTTAGTCTGAACAGTGTCATTATTTTATATTTTTGAAAAGCTTTTTAATATTTAGCTTAATAGAAGCTAGCTAAGAGTTCTTATCTTTGTTTTGTCACAAGGAATCAAATGGATTGTACTTTTATGACAATATAAATATTTGCACAATGCATTGGCTCTTTTTTAAAAAGTTATTCAATGGTAATTTAATTAAATATACAATGTTACAAATAACAATTCCATTATAAATAATTTCTGCAACAAAATTTTTTACAATATTGCATTTATGATGCTAATTCTATTGAAAGGAAAACAAATAACTATTCATTAAATCAGTGTTTTGCAGATCCTGAGAAAATCTTGGGGGAAACCCAAGATTCATGAAGCAAACTTTGAGAAATTATGCTTACAATGAATATCTGCAGATTAGAATTGAAATACAACAATGTTTAACCTGAAAAAGAAGTGCAAAAAATCAACCTTAATAAAAAAAAAATTGATGACACAAAATCTATTGTGCAAAACAAATCTCATTAAATTCTAGTGCACTTCATCAAAATAAAGATTAAACATTATTTATTGTATAGTTTATATTTACTGATATACTGAATTAACTGAAATTTTTATTACTTTGATAAATTATCAGAATTACCATTTTCAAACTTTATTTATTAGTTGTATAATACTGTTAAACAACATTAAGCTTAAGTAGCAAACAGATAATTTTGGATATTTTTATTTTACTGAATATAATAATTTTGGAGAATTTTATTAAAATCTTATTAATTAAAGTCCAAAGTATCCTTATTAATTGATAACTTCAAAAATTTATCAGTCAAAAAATCATATATAATAAAATAAGGCTGTTTTACCTAAGATTTTCTGCTTTTAAATATGGCATACCTAATCTACAGAAATCTTTTTTATTACAAAGTAATTTTGAATTAGCACAAAGATCAAGAATATGCTACAGAGTTTTAGATGCTATAGTTCACTAAAGCCAGAAGATCAAGAATTTTAATAACAATAAATGTTATTAGAACAGTTTTGTTCTATTCTCTGTTATATTTCATGCTCCTTATATCATTAAAGGAATTTATAATAAATAATAATCTGTATATTGATACAATAATGATTTTAATGCAAAATGTAAAGCTTTTTTTACATATATTATAGTATATATTAAGTCTATATCATTACTCTTTGAATGTGTGCATCCATAATTTTATTTAATCCCATAATAAACAAAAAAAGATCTGTAGTATATCATAAAAAATACAAATATCCTAGAATTCTTTATTTTCTTACCTCATATTAATGTCAATTCTTTATCTTTATTAAAACATTTAATGCTACATACAGTAAATCACTAATCTGGATTAATTATGGGAGAGATTATCCGTATTAAGTGAGAATCTGAATTATTGAAATAAAAGATAACCCCAAAAGTAAAAAAAAAAAAAAAAATTAGAAAACAAATAAATAGAAAACTTAATGATTTCAATAATGATGTAGGTTGATTAAAATAAATGAAAACTATCATTGTAGAACCTTTATTTAAAAACTATAAAAAGACTAAATTTATTCATTGATATGAAACTCTGAAGTTATAAATAATTTTTTCTAAGATGAACTTTTTATATTTAAATCCAAACTATCCAACATCTGGATTAACTGTATCAGGATTAGTGAGAATTTACTATATTATATTTTAAAATAATATAATATATGCATATTTTTTATAATAGTACAATGTATGAAACGCATTTATTGTACATTTAAACATGATAAATGTAGTTATAATTTAAGACCTAACTTAGAATTTTTCAGTAGGATAGCCTATAGAACTATTTAAGCTCTTTATTAATCTCACTATATTTTATTAGAAAATACAATTCGAATATGTGTATTTATATGTAACAAAAATATTACGAATGCCAATCAAATCTAATAGACTCTTGCTAATATATTTGTTCATAATGTAGCTTTGACTTACATTATTAGGTGAAAATATTAATTTATTTCGTTATTTTTATTTTTGTCTTCTCATTATTCGAGATCATGGATTAATCTATTATTATTAATTAAATGAAAACCGTGTAAAATTTAGTAGAACTTATATATTCCATTCCCTTCTTTCTCATAATAAATAAAATAAAAATTCATTTCAATAAAATATCATAAAAAAAATTAAAAAATTTTCAAAGTAATTTTTGTTATGTTATAAAACAGAGTTTTCATATAGGCTTATAAAGAGAACATAAATACAAAATAAATTTAATATCCAGTAATTTATTTTTAAATTAAAATTTAATAAGAACTTTATTATAAATGTTGTATAGTATCTCTATTTTATCTTCATTTTTATCTTTATCTCCACTTATTTGGATTTTTACATTTTAAGATTTTGCTTCTGATAATGCTTTGAAAAATTGATCTGCCCAAATATAGGCTTTATATTTTATTAAAAATTTGATTTTGCACTTTATTAATGGTTATTGTAAATGTCAGGCATATAAGAAACAGTTCTATTCAAAAATAAAAAAATTGAGTCTGAATCATCATCATTGTTTAATTTAATCTGGTGAAACAAATGATCTGCTATATATTGTTCGAGAAGTATACATTTTTTAATTGCATGTAAAGAGAATTTAGAGCAAATTCCTTTTGACATTATTATTCCAATTCCATTTCTGTTTATTTTATAGAAATTTTCCCAGTTGTTGTTGGTCAGATGCTTATAATTTTTATATATTAAGATATTATGTGCTTAATATATTAATTTTGTATTCTTGCCAATGTTTGTAAATAAGAAAATAAAAAATACCAAGAATTATGATGGAGACAATTTATTCGATTTATGAGAGAAGGTGTAAATTTATATAAACTACAATACACGAAAAATAATTTATAATTGGAGAAAGCCAGAAAGTTAAAAATCATTAACCAAAAATATATTTTATTCCAATTAAAAAAAGAAAGCATAGTAGTCAAAATAAAGGCTGTCTTTCACAAATTAGGAAAGCTGAAAATCAATTTTGAAAAAAGGGATATTTATTCTTTTATTTTAATTACTACAAAAGGAAAAAAAAAAAACTAAAATATGGCATTACAGTTAATCCAAATAGTGTGTGTAAAATAATTAGTGCTCTCCTATATTTATGTAATTATAAGAGAATTAAACATATTATAATATTTTTATTTGTGAAATATTTAAGATATCACTAGAGAATAATTCTTTCTATATTGTGAAACATAATAATAATAATAATAATAATAATAATACACATTATCATTATTAATAGACTAATACTAATATCAGTACTAGTCATAATTTCATTGCAAACAAACAAAAAAAATTTATTAGAATATATAATAAAAATGTTTGTTTTAAAAACCAGCAGTATAATACTATTTATCTAATCATTGTTTTAATGAACTATTATGTTTGGACTCGACTGAGAGAAGAATATATGGAAATTCTGATGATTTAATTCTTCATTAATATAATCATGAATTTTCTTATGCTATTATTCTAATCAGATTATTTCATTTCAAAAATATATTATATTAAACATATATGATAGATTAATGTTTTCAGTCAATTACGACCCTCATCAGCTATATAAAACTATTATATGAACTTAAAATGCAACATATAGAGATCTCTGTATATTGCATTCTTCCTTGCTCTATCAATATTAATTTTCTCAAACAATAATAAACAGTTTGATATATGTGAATAATTTAGTTCTGATATTGAATTCAAAAATATTATAGAAATTAGTAAAAGCTGTATGAAATGTAAATAAAACAATATTCAAATTTTTATATATTAATATATTGATATTTAATAATTATGTAATATATTGTAGATTAATATAGATATAAATTATTTAATATTCCAAAATATATAAAGTTGAATGTCATTTGTCTCTTTTGTTAATTGATATCTTAATTATCATCTATCAATAGTAAGCAAATCATGATCTAATTAAGTTATAACATTTCTTTATGTATTTAATAAATCTTGTAAAGAATAGAAAATAATACTGTATCCTAAAATTGTTTGTTTTTAAATAAATCAGGTAAACTTTAAATATCAGGTATTCATAATTTATATATACAGTAATAGATTTATACAAGGCATATGCAAACTATGAAAATTTCTTTACAGGTTTTATTTATTATTATACAGATGATACTCCATCAAAAGAAAGAGAAACTCCTAAGTCATCTTCTCCAAAATCTAATTCAGCTCCTTCAGGAGAAAGCAATCATAATGATCATCTTACACATCTTGATACGGGAAACAAGCATCCAGATCCTTTAAGGCCTGTAGGAGTAGGTTTGGATTCAACTCTTGATGTGCTTTTGTTTAAAATAAGAGTTTGTTTTAAATATTATATGATCAAAATTTAGCTAATACATATTTATATAGATCTTGAAAATTGCTTAATTAATGATTAAAAAACTATTCTTAAATTAAAGTTATTGCACATGATTAGGAAATTTTTTAATAATGATGAGAAAATTGGTTGATAATATATTTAAGTAAAAATAATTGAATTTCTGCTTTTTATTTTTGCTTAAATAAAGCAATTTATTATTTCTCCAAATTACTTTTTAAATATTCAATCTTTTAAAATTTTTATTTTGAACTTTGGTTTCTCTTATTAAATTGATTCTGATTTTAAGCTATAAGGGTCAGCTCATTTACAAATTAAAAATCAATTCTCTCTAACTTCTATTTAATAAAATTAAGTTTTATCTTAAATAAGTTTTACTTTTATAATTCAGCATAATTTCTGAAATATGGAAAAATTAACTATTATTATATACAGCATTATTTATATTAAAGTATTAATTTATTTATTTCATCTCTAAGCATACATATAGTACAATAAGAGCCAATCCCATAAATTAAAATTATTATGCTATGTTTGCTTAAATTAAAAATTTAACAACAAATATCACAGTTTAATATTAATTGAAAATTTAAAACAATTTCTATAGTTAAAAAAATCTCTAAATATAAAAATGTAATACTATACAGATTTCAAATAATTTTTATCTAAAATATTTATAATTTCAATATGTTGTTTTACTTTTTATATTAAAACTGGATTTTTTTAAGAAAATGTAGAATACAGTAAGCCTCAGAAGAAAGAAATTAGTATAAGGGCATAATATTTTGAATACATTTTAAAGAAATATATGAAGTTTTATTTAAATAAATCATGTCATTCTTTGTTTTCTGATATAATATATAATCTTTTTTTTTTATTTCATAATTAGAAGTTATTGATATTTATTAAATGCAAATAATTGGATATATAATAAATGAAAAATTATTTAACAATAATATAAATGATCAAAAACTTTTCTGAATAATTAATTTTAATATTAATCTAAAATATCAAAAAGGCAAAAAAAAATTTATTATAATAAAAATAACTGAATATGTATAATTTGTCATATACATAACTAAATATGTATATAACAAATGGTCTATTATTAATCACATGTTTCTAAAAACTACTGTGTGTTGCAAAGTTTGAAAATTATTCATATAGTATTGAAAATATATTATTAACATTGAACATATATGCAGTTTGTTATTGACTGAATTACTCAATGGTATGTTATATTAGAATCTCTGAAATAAATATCCAGTTATAATATGAGATTTTTTTTGTAACAGTTCTACATCCCATAATATTGTGCTACTATGATAAATGATATAAAGATTTACAAAACATTTTCTATCAGAAATTTTTTGTAAAAATTTTAAAAAATCTGAAAATAAAATGATATATTTGTATATATGAAAATTTCATAACTTTGATAATAATAATAAGAAATTTATTTATTTAAATAAATATGTGTGTCCATATAAAAATAATGTTATGGGTTCACAAGAGAACTGAAATATATTTTATTATTTAAATACCAGGTAAAATATTCTAAAGTCAGGATATCTGATATTAAATAAATAAAAATTTTAACATATTCATACTCAAGTAAAACAAGCCGTAAATTAAATTTAACAAATTATTGTAAAATTTAATTTATAGCTATGTGGGATATGGTCCTCAAAATTTAGAATAATGTTAAAAGAATATAAACTTGATAACAAAATTAAAAACATAATAATATTTTATAAAACATAATAATTTATTTACTGATATAAAAATTTAATGAATTTACATATATAAAACAAGAATTATGATTTATTGAATAACTTTGGCTTAAAAATTCTAATAATATTCAAAACAATACAGCAATACCTCGCATAGTCCGGTTTCAAATAGTCCGAGTTTCACTATAGTCCGGATTGTAATTGTTAATAAAAAATTTTTAATTTACTTTATTTTTTAGAATAAATATGAAATGCAAGTGTGCTTGCTACTTACTACCTATATATGACTAGAATAGCCACTATGATGAGCTGAGACAAGCAGGCAGTTGCTTCAGTGTTGCCAAATTTACCTGAACAACGTTTGTTATAGTGCCTATCTCTCAAGTACAATGTCGTCAGTTGTTTACAGAAAACGCTTAATTGAATCATTGAATGGGAACGAATACTGGGCATATTGGCATTTGCAACACATCCAGTTCAAGTGGGAATCCGCCTTTATGCAGAGCACCACTCTGGGTTTATAATGGCACCAAGCGGTCGACTTAGAAAAAGTGAATGCATTCACCTGCTGGGCGAGTCCTCTTTATCTATTTGTCTTTATGGGCTTGGATCTACTTTCTGTCCCTTACTGTCTATTATAAATCTTTATAAAAGATTTTAATGTTTAATGCATATGAAATAACTATTAATGTAAGAATTTACATTTAAAATATATATTATGGGCAAATTGAAAATTTCTGGAACCAATTATAATTTTTCCCATAGGTTATGTACCTTGAATAGTCCAGTAAGAAAGAGGAACCAATTAACCGGACTATGCGAGGTATTGCTGTCCTCAAATCCTAATTTGTGAAGGATTAAAGATTAATTTAATGAATGACCAATAGATATATTTTATGGTAAAGTGAGAATTCTTTTTCCTATTTTGGATTCTAGCACTTCTATTTGTCCTTACTGCTTATTTCTGGTGATTTAACTGAGACTAGATAGAATGCAAAAATAAATAATGATAAAGTAAACAAACATCTTTATTCATTACGAATAAAGATTTTTTTCAGTCTCTTTTTTTTTCTATTTAATGATAAAGTAAACAAACATCTTTATTCATTACGAATAAAGATTTTTTTCAGTCTCTTTCTTTTTTTTTCTATTCCCTGCACTTTTTATCAACTGAATTAAAATATGAAGGGAAATTTAAAGTGATTCCCAATTTTAATCAATTAAAGTTCTATCCATTTTCTTTTGGGATTAGTGAAGAGCACTGTCAAAATGATTTTTGTAATTTTGTTCTTAGGAATGATTGACTCAGTGATTGTGATCTCTGTTTTTCAGGGATATTATCATTGATTTATTAACAAAACTATTACTTTCCATTTTCTTTTCCATATATAAGGCATTGATTTACTATTAATTTTTAGTTATTATATATTATTAAAATTTAACATTTAATTTCATAAAATTAAATAAATAAATTGATTGAGAAAACCAGAGTTTTATTTTATTCTTAAAATTGTTTATACAAGACATCTTCAGACAAACAAGAGTAAATGAAGAAAATATGTGGGAGAAATAAGATGTGAGATCTTACAATGTTGAAGATAATAATAATAATAATAATAATAATAATAATAAATTACAATATAATAAAATGATTGCAAAGACAATGGATTTTTCTCCAAGCACTTCATGGAAAAGTATTATATCATATTTTTCCAACATTATATCATTACCTTTTTTAGAAATGATCTCTTAAAGCAGGTGTGTCAAACTCATTTTAATTCAAGGGCCATTTAATAAGCCTGTAAGATGCCATGGGCCACATCACATTTAAATTTTTTTAAATTACATTTTGAAGTAAGAATTCAAATATATAGATAGGATAATTAAAAAGATTGACTAATCAAATAAATATATTAAAAAAATATATACAATAATTACTACATAATTGCTTTTAATTATACATATTTTTTTAAATTCAATTTCTCACTATGAATTTTTAATTTTCTATTAAATGTTAAAAGTCACATTTTCTGTACAAAAACAAAAGCTTCCATTAAAATTTTATAAATTCAAATACCCATAACTACATTTTTTAAGTAAGTGAATAACACAACAAATCTTTAACAAACCCGCTGGCGCATTCTTTATACACGTCCTTCAAAGAGGATTTGTTTGGAAGTCGTCTTTGCAGGAGAACACTTAGTTTTGTGTCACTGATCTGAAAGATCAGCGTCATCTGTATGTATACATATGATAAGACTAACTGAAAAAACAAACTAATTTAATTATATTTCATTAAAATCAAACTGGTGTATTATAGTATATGACATAGCTATGAAGTGACAATTACTTTCTATTATCTCATAACATATCTCATATATATTATCTCATAATATTTTAGTTAAGAGCCTTGAGGGCCACAAAAAATTATGTGGAGGGCCGCATGTGGCCCGCGGGCCGCCAGTTTGACACCCGTCTTAAAGTATGATTTTTTGTTTTTATTCACTAATTTACTCACAGTTAATATTCATTATTTAAATTTATTATTTTATTATTATTTATTTCAGCAGTTGTCCAAATTCAACAAAGATAGCAGCAGCAATTTTTATCAGCCTTGAATACAATCTGACTTCAAACATAGCAGTATGCAAATGAGGTTATTAAAATTGTTATAAAAACATACATTAACTATAAAAAATATCTATTTTCTTGAAAGATTTTTTATTAATTTTAATTTTTATATGAGTTAGAAATATGAAAGCTTGATGCAACATTTAAACCCGTGACTGGAGATATCTGGATGGAGAAACGTGTAGCATAATATATGCAAATGAAAAGTGATTATAAATATGGTCACAGTAATATTCTAGACTATGGACAATAATGAATAACAAAATCTTTAACTGTTCCATCAGTATTGGTGAGTGATCTCTATGTATAATGTACAGTACAATATATACACAATCTTTAATTTTTATATAATATTCAATTATTATAATTGTTAATTAACATATATAATAATTTATTAACAATGAAAAATGATGAAAATTATCAATCATGTTAATCTTTCAACAAATTATTTCTTTGGCATTGATCCAAATATATATTGCAATTTAAGATTTGGAAGTGAATTACAAACTCTTTAGTTCAATATGAAGAGATTTACAAGGAATTAACTAAAAATATAAAGCAAACATTGATAACATATTTTATTGAGCTGATTCCAAAAATTACTTTAGAAAATTAATTAAAATACTATTTATTAATTCTTATATTAAAACGCACTAAATAGCAGTGGAGAGTAATTCAGATCTAACTTTTTTTAATTAAAAAAAAAATCTGAGATAGAGGAAATTAGTGGCAGTAATGACAACTTTGAACTAAGAAAGACTGTTTTGATATTAACAAGAGAAGAAATGGAATAAATTTTAATGTTAAATTTTTGTTATATATCTATATAAAATTAGTGTTAATTTTTTTGTAATTTATTTAAAATAAAATGAAAATTATTTAATTGAATATTATGGAATCTATCCTTGATATTCATATTACTTAATAACTGTTTATACTCTGTTTAATTCTTATATTAAAACGCACTAAATAGCAGTGGAGAGTAATTCATAATTAACTTTATTCGGTTAAGAACAAACGTTTACGGCCTTCATGGCGGCCATCATCAGGTTCACAAAAACTTAAGGTCATACAGAGTTCTAGAACATTTTAACTATTCGATAGAATGTTCTAAAGTTTAAACATTTAAAAAACATTTTATGCATATTAAGTTATGTTTAGTATAATTATAGAACATATTTTTAAATGTTTAAACTTTAGAACATTCTGTCGAATAGTTAAAATGTTCTAGAACTCTGTATGACCTTAAGTGTTTGTGAACCTGATGATGGCCGCCATGAAGGCCGAAAACGTTTGTTCTTAACTGAATAAAGTTAATTATGAATTACTCTCCACTGCTATTTAGTGCGTTTTAATATAAGAATCTATCCTTGATTTTTTCTAAACAAATGTTAATCTCAATTTACATGATTTTGATTTACATGGTACTTTTGCAGAACTAATCTACCATGTAAATGGTGGTTTAGATGCATATACATTCATGTATAGAGAATTGACACAATTCATGTGTCACAGAATAAGGGTTCAATGAGGTCTTATTTTAAACATCTCAATGATTATTTATTTATTCTTATTTTAAAATTGAAAATTTAATTGAATAAGAATTCCACCTAAGTATTAAAAAAAATAAAACATATATTTTCTCACTTATTTTAAATGATACCCTAGCATTTTTTAATATTACTAAAAACTTTATCTAGTTCTGGTTCAAACAATATCTAAATCAATTTCTTGCCATTTTCTGTATTTATATTAATTGTGAAGTTAGTTTGTATTAGTTAATAAAATAGAAAAAATTTGTTTAATTCTTTATGATGAGTAATTCAATTAATATTCAATTACTCATTACAATTAAAAAAATCAAAAAATAATAATTATTATAGTTTTCAGTGGAGCAGAAGCAAAATGAGAATTTAATTTAATAAATAACTATTAAACAAATTCTAAGCACACATAAGCAGTCCAGTACTTTTTTTAACATAACCATTTAATCTGAGTAACATTTTCGGCTTCTATGCCATCATCAGCTCTTTCAAACAATAAAAGCTGATGATAATGTAGAAGCCGAAAACGTTACTCAGATTAAATGGTTATGTTAAAAAAATACTGGACTGCTTATGTGTGCTTAGAATTTGTTTAATAGTTATTTAAATATCGAAGAGAGCAGTTAGATTTTTAATTTTTAGTTTTATTTTGTGTTAATTTAATAAATATAATAGTAATGCCAAGAATAATATGGTCTTTTTATAGATCAAATCATATTTTAAATATAATGGATATTGATGGGAAAAAAAATTTTGAATTGGGATGAAAATTCTTTTGTAAAAATATTATTCAACAATTGTGAAATCATCAGTCAAAATATAATTTGCAATATTACAGAAACAATTTTTTCTTTCAATCAGCAAACAACATCCAATTTATTTTAGCGTTTTAATAAGTCCACAAATTACAAATTAAAAAATTACAAAATTAAAAAAATGTTAAAAATTTAATGTTAAAAAATTAACATAATTTTTTGTGGGAAAAAAATTAAAAGTTAACTGTCCATTATTGATTGAATTTAATACCAAATCCATTTTTAGAGTTGCATCAAAAACGAATCTTTGAGCAAAAGCCCAATTATACATTTTTAACTTGTTATTTTAACTATTAGTTTTCAAATGTTTTTAATTTTATTATTATTAAATATTGTTCAAATTGTTCTCAAGTTTCATTTATAAGATATATTTAAAATTTTTAATAAATTCTGTCAAAAAAAAAAAAAAAAAAAAAAAAAAAAAAAAAAAAAAAAAAAAAAAAAAAATAAAAAAAAAAAAAAAAAAGAGAGAGAGAGAGAGAGAGGGGAAGTACTTACATAGGATTTTTCATCCATGCGACGTAACAAAAATCGTCCTTCCCTATCATCTTTATGCCAATTTAACTGAACCAAAAGAGGTTTTTCTTCTTCATTTAATTTTCTTTCATCTTCAAAAATATAGAACAAAGAAAAATTTCTTTTAAATTACTTTATTTACAAAAATATAACTAGAAATAAATGATACAATATATTAATATCAAATTAGCCCTGATTAATATACTTGATATAATATACGTAAAATCAAATCATCTGGACAAAATAATTTTTGAAATTTGTTAAATTAATTAAAACATTTTATTAATAAATTTAAAATATCAAGTTCATAATATAATTCACTGGTTTCCAAAATTTATAGTTGAAACAGCATGTCCATGATGAACTTAAATTAATTTTAAATTAAGTCCCTCTCATGGCAAACTAGTGAAATTGCCCCTTTGGTGTCCAGTTTTTTTTACGAATAAACCTTGAAATATCAGCTATCAAAATGTATAACAACAATAAAACTTAAAATTGGCAGGTAAAAATACAACTAACGCCATCTGTCGGAAAAAACAAAATTACTTTCCGAACAACCCAATATATTTTTTATGTTATTATTAATCTGCTTAGATTTATACTTTACCTATTTGTTAATGCTCTTTTTGAAATGGATATTCAGTGTAATCTATAGATCTCATCAAAAACATTTAATCTGTAAAAAGTAAGCCAAGTTTACAGTATTAAGAAAATAAGATATTTGTTAAAATTTAGATGCAGATATTTTGGTTGACATTATTGCTTTATTTTCTTAAGTTGTCAACCAAATAGCTGCCACTAAATTGCAACAAATATAGATGCACTACTTGGTTGACAGCTTCAGAAGAAGCTTCATTTTTTAGACGAAAACCATTTTTCTGAGAAAGAATTCTAACAACAATATGTTAATGCATCATTAAATACCCTCTAATTTTAATTCAATTGAATTGAAATTTTTAGGAAAAATTCAATAAAATAATAAATATACATACAATATATCAAATTTGGTCAAAATTTTGAACAATATGACCGGTAGAACCGTTCATGACGAAAAGACCCTTACTTTCTACATTTTGGCCCAATTTGTTTGAAATTAACTTGAACAATGTGATGATCTATAGAGACATTTCTAGAGAAGGAAATCATCCTCTTCTACACCTTTTAAATTTATTCCAATTGAGCCAAAATTTTCAGATGATTTTAATTGTTCTATAATATACCTTTATTCCAAATTTAATCAAAAGTCGTTAAACAATGCAATATTTGGAGCTATTTATAGAAAACAGATCTACATATCTCCCCTTTATTTTGACCTAACTGTGCTGAAGTTTTCAGGGGACCTCAAGTAATCTGAGTAATACTTATATTCAAAATTTTGTCAGTATTGGTTAAACAATGTGAACTATAGGGGTGTCTATAGAGGAGTAGAAGAAGAAAATCAATGCTTTTTATTGATTTTGCAATTTTTAAATTGCTCTGATTCTATTATTAATTGGATTTGAAACTTCAAATTTGGCAATCTGTATCATATTGAGTACTTTTCCCAAATGTACAGATTAACAATAATTAATTTAGGACCAAAGTTACAATGAGTTGAATTTTGGCCATTATGACTCCTGTAATGAGAGTCATTCAGTGACTATTGTACTTGGCTTATTCAGCTTTTAAATTTTCAATAGCTTATTTTAACTTTGGCCAGTTTAATGGATTATTTTTTTAATAATACATATATCAAAATTTCAATGCTTTTCTATTTTTCATTTAAAATGCTGCATTAACAATCCAGAATAGGGATTGTTAATGCAGCATTCCATAATCAATAATTCCTAAACACTTCTGATAAATTTCATAAATTTTTTAGAAAAATTTTTTTTGAAAGATATACAAATTGTTAAGTACTTTAATTTCCAGCAGATTTATTTATAAAAAAAAGGAACTTTGCAAACTATTTATTTGAAAATCGGATTTAACAAAGAGAATAGTTAAAATATATTCATATAGTTGGTATTGCAAAATTGAAATATAGAGACCAAATGAATACTACATTGAATTTGTTCATGTGATATAATAATATCAATCTGAAGATATATCTATTTTAGTGAATTTATTTTAAAAATATTTTTATCAGTCACATCTAACTAATGTCTTATATAAGAAGTACTGTAAATTAATTCTTTACTTTTTTATTGTCTTTCAAATATTTGAAGGTATCAATCATCTAAAAAAACCTATGAGGCTTTCTTTTCTAAATAAAATAATATTTTGGAAAAAACATTGTTTAGTCTCTTATTTCATCTTTTATCAGTATAATCTTGTTAAAATTGGACACTTTGTTGTTCCCAATGCATTCAATCATGCTATATAATTGTTCAGATCATTGGAACTGAACAATTAATTGTACTATTGGCCACTACATAAAATAGAAACAATGCTTCTGAGTATAAGTTGCCTAATTTTTTTATGAATTTCAACATTATCTTCCTTATTGTAATGACATATGGGTATACATAGAGGTCCAAATCATCATCATCATCTATATTTTAATATAACCAGCAGGAAGCATTCAGGTTATTATTATTGTCTGAATAAATTTACTATCTGAAAGCTATCTTTTAAACATTTCTCAAGTACTTTAGTTTCCAATCAATTTACTAATAAAAAAATAATTTTGCAGACTGTTTACTTCTAAAATTTAATTCAATTGTAAAAAATTTTTCAAAGATTTTTCAAATCCTAAGATCAATTATCAAAATTTCCTTTCAGTTATATGCATTGTGAAATTTATTGTAATTTTTGGATAAATTTATTTTATCAATGATTTGATAAAAATATATAATTTTATAGTACATATTCCCAATCTATTATTTAGAATATAATACAGGTGCTTTTTGAGTTACAAATGCTTAAGCTACAAACATTCATACTTATTAACATGCATTTCATTTTCAAATTTTGTAATATTTCAAAAACTCTTCAATAATTTTTAATATTATGATAGCAGAATGCTTTAAAAACAACAGTGCTGGTTCTAGAGCTTTTGGTTCCCAGAGCAAAATTTTTGTTGTATCCCTTTAAGTCATTAGTTTTGAAAAATAAAAAAATTCATAAAAATATTGCAATTTACACTTTGTTTTTAAAACAATATTTTATAAAACTTACATTGAAACATTATATTGAGGGAAACCGTGTTATATGAGACCTGGAGCCAATACAAAAACAGGAGTTACATTCCAAAAACCAATTAAAAATAAATAATTTTTTCAATCACATAAGAAACTTAATTTTTATTAAGAATATTAATAACATGAAACATGAAGAAAAAAAAATATATGTAAGACCTCAAAAATATATAAGTAAAACAAAAAGAAAGAAAAATGTATATAGCCTATGCAACATTTATTTAATAATTATATCCTTTTTATTGATATTCAGTTAAAATGAGAACTTTTTCTTTTTAACAATATCAACTTCACTTCCTGAACATTTTTTGCATTTAAAATTTGTGTATCTTCCACTTTCTTTACAAATTCTATAATCTAACATGGTACAAAATAATCGTTCTTTAACACGCATCCAAAAAAAATATATAAATAAAAGTTTGTTTTTCTATTTCACATTCCTCTATTGAAGAATAAAACTTATTTTTTATCCAAGAATTGAATGTTTAAAACACAAAATACTCAATTTCAAATCAAAATTGAAAATAGACTGCATATCGTCCCTCTCATGGCAAACTAGTGAAATTGCCCCTTTGGTGCCCCTAAACATTGTATCTTGAGCTGGCCCTGAAAAACAAATATGATAAACTACACAATTATTTAACATATTATAACAGTATTTCAAAATGGAAGAAATTGCACCAAAAAGAATTGGAAGATTCATAAAGACAATATATTACCACTTGCTACTATATATAACTCAAATTATAAAAGCACTATAAGCAAGGTAATAAGCGTTTATTAGCATATAACGTTTTCGGACATATTCTGTCCCTCTTCATTCTCCTGCTTACATTCAACACATATATATATATATATATATACCAGTTTATATATAAGTTATATGTGTGTATATCTATATACACAACTTAATTTAATGAATTATCATCATCAAATATTGTTACCATTATTATTGTCTGTTTTTTAATCAAAATATAACAGAAAAGAGACTTGTTTCTAGCCACCTTAAGTATATTTAATTTTATTTAAGTTAATTTTAGTTACAATACATAAATTATTATTATAATATCATATAGCAAAATTATAAACATTACATATTGTATATACTATATAAGTCTAAACACTAAATAGGAGATATAACTATCATAATATAACATAAATCATATTATGATAGTTATTATTCTATATAATAACATTAACTATTATTCAGTAACTATTACAAATTTATGTACAATTATGTTCATAACTCGAGCATCTGTATATTGATTTTCAAAAATTAAGTTTTAAATTAGGACTTAATTTAAAATTAATTTTTGAAAATCAATATACAGATGCTCGAGTTATGAACATAATTGTACATAAATTTTGTTCATAAATCAGAAACCATTGTTACATACCATGCAGAAGTACTGAAACCAGTGCATACATTTATTTTGTAATATATTTTTATAATTAGATTAATTAGAAGTTTCTTATGGAGATATAACTATCATAATATAACATAAATCATATTATGATAGTTATTATTCTATATAGTAACATTAACTATTATTCAGTAACTATTACTACTTTATAATATGTGCAATTCTGCAATTTTACATGATATCATGTAAAATTGCAGTATTGCACATATAAAGATGATTTTCAAAATGTTAGCCTATCAGAAATTTTTATGTGAATTGAAAATTGCATAAGTCAGGAAGCTTCTGTATTAGAAATTCTACCACAATACAATTAACATTTTAAACATCTATACTTCTGCCTGAATTTGGCTTACATCTAGTCTCCTAAATTGCTCTCTATCTCAGTTCATTGATTAATTGACTTTTACTAGACATATTCTAAAAATTATGCTATCTGAATTTTCTTCTTTTGCACTTCAAATTCAAATTGGCAACAACTTTTACGTGGTGATTTTCATGATGCAGCTGTTTTGTATATGCTAAGAATCAAAGAAATAATTTTTATATTTTATTCTTATCCAGCATTGCATTCTATAATATTGTGCTGTTCAGAAAGTAATTTCATTTTTCCCCACCAGTGGCATTAGTTGTATTTTTACCTGCCAATTTCAATCTAACACATTCCGATCTTTAAATATATATATATTTTTTGAATGTTTCTTAAAATGATATTTATCACTATTATTTTTTACTTGATGATGGTACTTTTTCTTATGATATGTATTAAGTTTATATGATTCACATTCATTCACAGTATAATCTCAATTTTTTCATTTAATCTTCTGATTTTGAAAATTTGACACAAATTTTAAAAAATATCAATAATTACATGAAACTGAAAAAATCTGAATTTTGATAACAAATTTCATTTTAAAATATTATATTCAATATCAACAAATATGAATACTTCCAAAATGCAGTTTAGTTTTTATTTTTTTTTTTTATCAATATCTTTAATTTTATATTTTCAGAATTACAAAAATAATTTCTATAAAATTTTAAATAAGAAAGGAATTAATGAAATCAAAATAACTATAAATAATGAAATTTAAAGATAAGTCAAGATACATGAAAAGATTTTGTCATTTTTGATTACTAGCTTTTTTAATTTTAATTTTTTGTTTCTTCATAAAATTTTTTAAAAATATGTAGCGAAATAAATTCAAATATGTTATTTAACAACATCAAATTATATTTTTTAGATAACTTTCTTATAAACATAAAATGAAAAATAAATACAGTGGTACCTTGGTTAACGACGGTAATCCATTCCAGCGGAACAGTGGTACCTTGGTTAATGACGGTAATCCGTTCCAGGATTACCATTGTTATCCAAAGCGCGATTCCCCATAGGATTTAATTGAAAATTGATTAATTCATTCTGGCTTTTTCCCACAACCATAGTAAATATTAAAAATGCAGATAAAACTTATTTGATATGTCCTAAAAATATGGAAAATATCATTTATTTATTATATTTGCTACAAAAAAATTAACATTAATAAAATGAATTGTTTGTGGAAACAGTTTTTAATTATCAATCTTCATCAGAAGGATAACTGAATTCACTTCGCAGTTTTTTGAGAAACGAACCTGTAAACATTGATTAGCTCGGCATTCCTGCTGAACCGCTCTTCCGATCTAAACGAACCCGTAAATACTGATTAGCAGCTTATAGATTCAATATTATTATACAGATAAGATTTGATTTTGCCTTTTCATGGCGAACGAACGGTGATTACCACTCGCCGATTCTTTGTCTATACGAACTGCAGGATCTCGGACAGACGTTATTTTTTTTCTAATGGAATTCGAAACTGCGACGTCACACCACTCGCGGGTGTCAAGTAATATATAACACAAATAAACAATTGAATTAGACTTTGTTTGCAGAATTTAAAATAATAATCATCTAGAAATCATCTTTAAGAAACTAAAAAACTAGTGAACTGTTGCACATCTATTTTTAATTAATTAAATAATTTGTTTTCATTACTATATGTTAATTATCATTTACTTAAATATATTTTTATATGGTTATAATTTTATTAATTTTAATAATGATA
>AYEL01052368.1:0-12302 GCA_000484575.1 Olivierus martensii | reverse complement strand
CATTCCATCTTGTTTTGTTATAAAGATGTAATATTTGCACTGATGATGGTTTATTGAAACCGAAAGTACTCTGCAATAAATAATTGTTTTTCACTTTAACTGAGAGCTTATAACTGTGTATTATTTGTGGTTTTAAAAGTGAATTTGGATATATATTTTAGTTAATAAAAGAATTAGTTTTTAACAAAAAATTAAAGATATATAATTATATATAGAAATATTTTTAACAAAAAAAATTTCAATATACATGTTTTCATGTTAACTAAAACTATCCATTTCTAAAAGTATAGTGTTATGCAAAAAATATTTAAGATGAAAATGTACTTTTTTTATTGTAAAAATTTTGCAGTGTAAAAACATTTTATTTATGCAACTCATAAGTATATCTTATAACTTGTAAATAAAGAAATAGTACACTTTTAAGCAACTTTTTTCCAAAAAAATTGGCTGTGTTTTTATTTAGTTCTTTTATTTAGAGAATCAAACATTTAGAGCATTCAAATTTTAGAGAATCAGTCCTCATTATTCTAGGTATGTCTATTTTAAGGGTAGTAAATGGTCTTATAATAAGATAATCTTCATTCAGAAAATAATAGTGGCTGTTTTAATTTAGTAAACAAATAAAAATATTTGAAATAAAATGTATTCATATACAAACACTATTTTTAGAAATATTGATTCAATATCTTTGAAACTATTTATTACACATGAATAATAATCATTTGAAAGATTTTTTTAGGAATTCAGGAACTCTCCTTACATAAAACTTTTTATTTTACAATAGTTGTTATGATGTTTAATAATTGCCAAAAATTTATGTACAAACAAAGTATTACATATAAAGGTATTAACAGATAAACTTTCACTATTAAATTTTTTGGAAAATAACTAATTTTTTTAATTTTCAATAAAATTTGTGTTTTGTTAGTGATAAAAGTATAATATATGCATAAATAAACAATTTAATTTCTATGATTTAATAAGGGTGTTAAGAAATTTTTATGATAATATTTATCTGCTATCATCAAAATGTTATAGTTTTTCAAAATTTCTATTTGGAAATTCATGTAAACTCCATGTTTCATTAATAAAATAAACCTAATATATTACTTAATATACTTCTCATCAATCATAAGATATACTTCATATTAGCACTCTATGCAGTTTAGGTTAGATATGTATTTATTTAAGTCTCAAACTGTACAAACACTTTTGGTGCTATTTTGCACCCTCTTCAGGTACACTGTTTTACTGTTTCCAACTTTTTTATAACAACTTATTCTTAGAACATAAACATTTCTTTACAAAATTTTTATAAACACATTTCGATCGAATCAAACAATAACGTAATCAAAATTCAAATTCATATTATACTAAAACTCATTAAAACTAAAAATATATATATACAAAATTTCAATAAAACAATAAATAGTTCATATATAACCTTCTCACATTTTCTGCCATTCCATGCCTCCTTCCTTTTTTCAAATCTTTCCTTCTCCTTTCTTCAGGTTTCTGTATTCCATTATAATCTTCCTTACTGCTTTTAAATTCATACTGCACATTGCCTTCCTCCCTTTGCCTTTCTTGCTTAAGCACATCCTTCTTCATTTCTTTCATAAGCGCATATATCCATGCTTGTGGCAGCTCCCATGCTACTCTATCATTAATCAGGTTCTCCAGCATTTTTCTCTTTAATATCTCAATGGACTCAGATATAGTCGGTTGCATCCCTGCTATAACCATCTTTATCAACTTAGTTCCTTGCCAGTTTATGTTTAGATTTCTACTAAAGGCCTCTGTTGCCAATGACGTATTTAGTTTCCCTTTTGCAATATCTCTTTTGTGTTCTTCCATTCTTCCATTCCATTCATCATAAGATATACAATATATATAAATAACTATGCAGTTGATAAGATTGAAATTTTTTGAGAAAATAAGTTTTGTTTTCCCCATAGTTTAATTTCCATAGTTCTGATTATATTTTATTCATTTTGTATATTCAATAACCATATACAACCTAACTTCAATTGATGACTGGATTAATTCAAACCAAATCTAGTCACCAATCATAAATTGATGTGATCTAAGTCAGAACTAGTTGTCAATTACCCACTACCATTATTAGTATAGCACAATAGAATATCATATTAAACAATAAAGTCAAAACACAAAATGGATCGTTTAGATATCTAAGACAATTTTACCTGGATTTGTCTGCATATGAATTGCATTGATCAATTACAGGGATACAGATTGCATCAATTACAAATGATCCTAATTTAAAGATGCTCTATAAAATAAACACACAAACACTATTATTTTTAATATTTATAATATAATAATAAAAATATTAGAAATAAAAATGTAATTTAGTATTGTATCATGCACTTTATTTAATTTTAATTCCACAGGATGATATTTCTTATAGAAATGTAAATGAAATTTGTGTCCCAGACTTATTTTCTATGAAATTTAATGCTGATATTCCATTATTGAAGAAACGTTGACGCAAAAACATTTAAACCAACAGTATCAACTATTTTTTTTTTTTCAAGCAGAAGACGGCATACGATATCGGTCTCGGCATTCCTGCTGAACCGCTCTTCCGATCTTGTTTTACATAATTGCCATTACCAAATGATATTTTTCATTAATAAATATCCTTACTTTTATAATGGAAGTTACCAAATATTAACTGGTATTTGCATAAGTTATAAGGCTGAAATAAATTCAAGGCAGAGTTGCAGATACACAAAACTTTACACTTAATAAATCAATAAAAAAATTTTTCACAAATATTCTAAATCAGTTAGCAATGTGGCAAAAAATAAATTGAAATAATATATATATATATATATCTATATACACAACTTAATTTAATGAATTATCATCATCAAATATTGTTACCATTATTATTGTCTGTTTTTTAATCAAAATATAACAGAAAAGAGACTTGTTTCTAGCCACCTTAAGTATATTTAATTTTATTTAAGTTAATTTTAGTTACAATACATAAATTATTATTATAATATCATATAGCAAAATTATAAACATTACATATTGTATATACTATATAAGTCTAAACACTAAATAGGAGATATAACTATCATAATATAACATAAATCATATTATGATAGTTATTATTCTATATAGTAACATTAACTATTATTCAGTAACTATTACTACTTTATAATATGTGCAATTCTGCAATTTTACATGATATCATGTAAAATTGCAGTATTGCACATATAAAGATGATTTTCAAAATGTTAGCCTATCAGAAATTTTTATGTGAATTGAAAATTGCATAAGTCAGGAAGCTTCTGTATTAGAAATAAAAAAAAAAAATGTAACTAGCTGGAATAGAACTCGGGCCGACCGCATGGAAGTTTGCTGCTTAACCACGCTGCCACGACAACTCGTTGTTAATTAGTATAACGAACTGGTATACTTTCGTCGCGTCTTTCTTCGAGGTCATTTTTCTCCATAATGGCTAGCCATTGGCCTCTAACCTTTTACTGTGTTTTAGTACTAGTCAAGAACTCTTACAGAAATAAATTTCGTTTCATTCCGTTTTCCGGCCCTCGAGTCCTCCTTGTAAGCCATAATGTCATTGTAAATTTCAACAGCTGACATTTCAAGGTATATTTATAAAAATTTATTTTTTGATTCTGTGCAGCAGTTTTTTTTGGTGTCCTAGCAAAAATGAAAAATAAAATGGATATTTTCAGCATGTTTTGCTTTTTTATTACTGAAAAAGTAAGAATGCTGTTCAAGCAAGAAAAAAATGTGAAGTGTCAGGAGAAAATGTGTTAACAGAATGCCAGTGCCAAAACTGGTTTGCAAAATTTCATTCTGACAATTTTGATGTTAAAGGTACACCATGAGCAGGAAAGTTAGTTGAACCTGATGATGACAAAATAAAGGTATTGGTTGAAGCAAATCACTGAATAACATGAGAAATTGCTACAAGATTGAATTTATTGAATTCAATTGTTCACAACTAGTTGAAACATTGATATTTGGGTTCCACATGCTCTCAAAGAAAGATTTGCTCCATTGCATCGACATCTATGATTTGCTGCTCAAATGTGAAGAAAATGATTTCTTTTTGAAGTGGATCATAACTATTGATGAAAAATGGATTGTTTACAACAAAGTTGAATGCAAGCGATCATAGAGCAGAAGAAATGAACCAGCTCAAAACATTCCGAGACGATTCATCAAAAAAATGATGCTCTTTGTTTAATGGAATTTCAAGGGAATTTTTTTTTTTTTTTTTTTTCTATAGCTTCTTTCAGACAATTCCACAATTAATTTGGAAATGTACAGCCACCAATTGGACAAATTGAGTGATTCCATCAAGCAGAAGAGGTGAAAATTGTTTAACAGAAAAGGCATAAGTGTTTCACTATGACAATGCCAAACTTCATATAAGTTTGATGACTTGCCAGAAGCTATTACAGTTTGGATGGATATGCCATACTCACCATATTTGCCATATCTGGCATCCTCCAATTATTACTTATTCCGGTCTTTACAGAATTCTTTACTGGCAAAACACTTAGTTTAAATGAGAATATCAAAAATCATTTGGTTCAGTTTTTTGCAAGCAAAGATCAGAAATTCTACGAGCATGGAATCATGCTACTACCAGAAAGATGGCAACATGTATTGGACCAAAATTGTTAATATATAATTAATTAAAATATTTATATACTATAAAAATAATTGTTCATTTTCATAGAAAAAACGAAATTATTTTCCGAACAACCCAATAATATACATTAATTTTGTCATATCCAGCTATTTTTTTAAAGATTATCACCATTTTTCTGTTTGTTCCTTAATTTATGGAAACCAGTTTGTATTGAATTTTTAACAAAATTATCATTTTTTAGTTGTCCATCATATCTGTTATAAACTTATTATCTAAAAGTACAACTGTAAAATTAATTATATAAAATATTTGTAAGTTGTGTGTTTATATATTGTTAATATTACTATTTAAAATTTTATTTTTTAGTATTTTTCATCACTTCTTTAATTGACAAAACAGACTTTTTAAATATATTTAACGATATATAAAACTTAATCATAAATTTATAAATTATATAGATAAAAATAAAGAATTCATAATTAAATTATTAATAATGATGATAAACAATAATTTGTGTTATATGCTTTTAATCTTTTATTGAATCAAATAAAATTTGCTAAATCATTGAAATTCAGTTCAAGAATATCAAATGAAATAATTACATATAGTATTATGAAATAATTCATTCACAAAAATAAAACAGTGTTAATTAAGTCAATACTGTTTTAATTAATATTGTTACTGTTATTAATCAAGTTAATTAAATCAGTATTAACTTTTATGAATTCAAATAACATAAATTTTTAATTTAAGCTTTTCATATAAAAGATCTTTAAACAGACAAGAAATCATTACAAAAAAGTATATGCACAATGCTAAATCTTTTGCTGTAAATGAAGTTCCAAAACTGAATTTTTTTTTAATATCTCATAATAAGATGTGCATAAAAAGAAACTAGAGCTAAGATTAGGAAAAATTAAATAATATATTATCAAAATCATATATTAATCTACAATCTGTTTTATTAAACTAAATTTTCTGTATAAATTTATATAATTCAAGAAAATTAATAAATGCCAGTCTGACTGAGATTTTAATGAAGATTATTTTATTTTTTATTCACTAGAAATAATCATCATAGATTATAAAAGTATTTAATGTATATAATAAAAAATAAATCTCATTTATTAAGAATCGGATATTTTCTGAGAAATACTATATTATATTAAAATATTTCCTTTTGAATAATAATTTGAAATGGCAATAAATAGTAATTATTTGAATAATAATTTTTGAAAATTAATTCTACCTCTTGATTATTGCGATACTTGTATTTTGTGCCTAAATAATTTTATCAAAATTATGTATTTTCATGATAAATGTTTATTTCTTTGAATGCTTTATTCATTTTGATACTTTAGTATAAATAATGATATCTACATATATAAATTCTATTCTAAGAACAAAAGTTTGTTCTATAATAAATTTATGAACTGAAGATGACCTGATAAGGTTTAGTGCTTTACAAAATTTATCTGTATTTGGACACTGTGTAATAAAGAACTTTTTCCTACTAATGTGCTAGCTTATATGTTACTCTCATATACTACTATCAGTAAACTAAATAAAGCATAACTGATACAGATCAATTAATTAGTTTAATTCAACTTACAGAATTAAACTTTTTATTGATTTGTATTGAGATAAGTTTATTTATTCTTTTGTTTAATTATATTTGACAGCATACAATTTTTCTTTGATTCATTAAATATTTTATTTAGTATGTATGTTGCCTTTTCTGTATAATAGGTTTCAAAATGAAAAGTAATATTGCAAAAATATTGCTTATTGTTTTAATTTTTTTAACCACATAAACACAGTTAAAAAAAAAGCCTACTTCAAAGATGATATCTGCCAATGAATTTTAGTCAGTTTTATTATAGACCTGTTTGATATTATTTATAATTTATATTTTGCTATTACTTGTATCTGTTGTTATTAAATGAAAATAACTGATTCGGGATTTTCAAAAAAACATTATCAATTTAATATAAAGATGATTCAAGTGATTAATAAATTTTTTTAAGTATTATATTATAAATTTTTACATTTTTATCAAAACTTTTTAAAAAATTATAATAAAAATATTATATCAATTATTTTTCTTTTAGGAAACAGGATGTGGTCAAGAGGATTCTACTGGAGATTTTGATGTTGATCCAGAACAGTTAGATTTAACTGTTGATACGCCACATTATGTAGAAGAAAAATCTTCCCGAGATATTGGAATTCATCAAAGTCATCATAGTAGACAACGCAAAAGAAAACTTCCAGCAGAATGCATAACAGTTGATGATCATAAAACCAGTCCAAAGTCACAGACAGCAAGTGTGTCTAGTCTTAATAGCAGCCCTATGTCAGGGAGTGATTATTTACCGAATGGTGAAAGAAATGTTGTAGTTAGTCCTGAGAGAACATTGTTATCTCATCGTGAAGATACATCCAGTCCACATGATCAGTTAAATAGGCCAGAAATTCAAACAAACAGTGATAGTGATAGTCAAAAAGGAGTAGCAAGACCATGGAAGCGTTCTCCTAATTCTCTTCGTTCTTCCCATATAGAGACAAACGGTGCTTCAGCTATGTCAGTGAAAGAACTTGAAGATGCAATGAATAAACATCTACCCTCAGTTGGAACTACAAATCATGCAAACTTAAGTCAAGAAACACTATCACAAAAATCTCAGTCACATCCTCAACAATCACAAAGATCTACAATTCAGTGGATAGGTGGATCACAAACAACATTACCTGCATCGTCATTTTTAAGACAACTCTATGTGAATAGGGAATCTGTTATTAGGTCAGGTACACATGTTAGTCGATCATCATACTATGGAGAAGTACAGGGAACTCTTCCAACTCCACCTAGCAGTGGAGGTGAATCATATACTGAACAGACTCCACAGTTTATGATACCTGCAAAAATGGCAGCAGAATCTTATGGTGTGATACCAGGTTACTCTACAGCTCCTGTAACTATGAGTAGTTATATGGACACATATAGTGCCATGACTCCTCCAGCATCAGTGTCACCAAGAGAAAAATTTCATCCAGGTATATCTGATACAACTTCTTTTACTGAAGCAGCAGCAGCAGCTGCTGCAGCTGCTATTCCACACATGCATCATTATGTGCCAGACACATCACTACAACATCTACCCTTAAAACCACAAGTATTTGTACATCCAAGTACAATTGATTACAGTCATTCTCATGCTCAACAGGCATTAAGTTCTGAACATCAACAACAATTATATGCTCACCATGCAAGCAGTTTTCATCTATATCATCCCTCAGCTAGCAGTAAACCACCTCATCATCCACCCAATGGTGCCTCTTGGTATGCTCAGCCAGATTCTTAGGTAATCTCACTGTAGATATACCTTTCTTTTACATTATCTGCAACTGTTTCAAATCCTTTGTTGCTGATGTTTATTGTTATTTTATTGTCAAAGGAATTTGTAATATAGATGTTCAGATCTCCAATGTGTATGAACTTCTAAAAAAAAGATTGATTTGCAAATTGAATCAGTATTTGATACTCACTATTGAAGTATCTGTAATAAATGAAGATGATATGGATGGATATTATTTCACTGCAATGCTTGAGCATTCAAAAACTCAGCATTTTCCTGTGATCAACAGTACTGTACATAGTTGTAAGTACAAGTGGTAGAGATAGGACTATACTATGGCAGAATGTTATGACAGATTTTTCTCAGTGCTCAGCACTTGAACTGAACTTTATCAAATCCTGTCGCAGCTGTCATAAAATCACTTATAACCATTCACTAAATTCTGTCATTAGCTACACAAAATAATTTTACTTGGAAGTTTCCCATAATCTTGTCATTCTAAATATTCTCCATACTTTATCTATTGTCAGATTTAATCTGCTCTGTGTATTATTTCCTGTTCATATGTGAATTATGACATTTAGAGTTTTCTTAAATTAATTTTGTTTCACTTTTTTGTCAAACAGAAAAGAAATTCTTAAATGAATTAAAGAAAATTATTATTAGTTTAATCTCAATAAAATTGAGACAAATTTTTAAATGCTTTAATTCCTTAATGGAATTGGGATTCTAATTAACAATTGTGTTATCAAGTACAAATCCCACATTTTTTACTCTGTATAACGTTTTCGGGCAATAATTGCCCCTCTTCAGTACCATACAATAAGCATAAAGTTTTCAAAGTTAGTGCTGTTTTACTTACTTATTTAAGAATCTAAGCAAGTAGTTTACTTTATTATAAAAAAATTATCGATAAAGTATGCGGTTATATTTCTCTATTTCTAGTCTAATGAATATGGAAGAATCTCCGGAATTCGATATCTCGACCATCCGATTACTTTCCGCCGAAACGATGATAAGAAGGCTTTTGACGAAATATGAGTGTCCGGTGTGCTACAGTACCTGCCGGCCACCCATCTATACCTGCGAGGCGGGGCATATAGTATGCCATACTTGTTTCCGAAGGATCCGGAACATGTGCCCCACCTGTAGGTGTCGTCTCAGTGGCATTCGACATACTTTGTCGGAGTTTGTCACTGAGATGATGCCGTACCGGTGCCGTAACGCCTCGGAGGGATGTGAATCCATAGACTTACTCCCTAACATCCTTCTTCACGAAGGGGAGTGCAGACACCGCCCGTGTCCTTGCCCTTACCAGGCGAAAGCCTGCAAATGGGAGGGACAGCCGGACAACTTAATCGAACACCTGCGACAGAAGCACCCGACGGTAGTCAAATTACACGGAAGAAAGGGGCTACTAGTCGCCACATCTGCCCATCTAAATTCATCACTCACCTGGGTCGCCTTATTCCGGTGTTACGGAAGTTATTTTATTATAAATATCTGCCGTGGCTTCCGGGAGTCGCGACCCCAACTGGACGTGATAGTCCAACTGGTGGGTTCGGAGGAGGACGCTGGGTGCTACAAATTCACTTCGGCTGGTAAAACTACATGGCCGAAAGGGTTTGATGATAGTTGCATCAACCCAGCTGCCAACGCCCCTCACCTGGGTCGCAATCTTTAAGTGTTACGGAGTGTGCTTCTTGGTTAACATTCACCGCAGCCTTCCGAACGCTCAGCCCCAGCTGGACACAATTGTCCAACTGGTGGGCACCGAGGAAGAAGCTGCCTGTTACAAATACTCCGTGGCACTTAAAACCTCACATAAAACTCTAACTAGCGAGGTCTCCGTGGCAGGAGTCCAGCAGGTGGTCTCTCGTCTGCGAGAGGACAACATGGGTGCTCGCACCCAAGCAGACGAGCTGGCACAACTGCCGAAGAAGGAGATCCTCGAATTAGTAATCATAATTACGGAAATAAGACCCAGGCCACCGAGACCGGCTAGATCTGTCGCGGGAGCTCCTGCCGAAATTGACGACACTCCCGACGAAACCGAATTAAATAAGACCCAGGCCACCGAGACCGGCTAGATCTGTCGCGGGAGCTCCTCCCGAAATTGACGACACTCCCGACGAAACCGAATTAGACTCCGAGGAGCAGGTGATAGACGGATGGGATGGTTAGTCGGATGGCCCGATCACACCGGCCTCCAACAACTGGACTGAATTGCTGAGGGCATCCACTACAACCATCGAGGAGTCCATAATCAGAGAGGCGATTTTCATTGGAAGGGCCCGCATAAACGATGATAACAACACAAAAAAATTAAAGGCGGGATGGCCCGATCACACCGGCCTCCGACAACTGGACTGAATTGCCGAGGGTATCCACTACTACCATCGAGGAGTCCATAATCAGAGAGGCGATTTTCATTGGAATGGCCCGCATAAACGATGATAACAACACAAAAAAATTAAAGGCGGCGGTCTTAACCCCAATGGGAATTCCTCGCCCTTCCAATACCGAACTAATCCTTCTAACCTTCAATAAGAGCTCGGGGGTTGTGCCACTCACTATCCTTTCCATCCTAGGGGATGCATTTTCTCCAGATTCATTTAACGAGGACAACCCAAGCGGAAACAATGGACCTTTGAGACCCGACCTCCAAGAATCTCTGCACCACTACCAGAGATCAATTACGCAAGCCGACGCAAATAGCACCCGTACGCAGGTGCATCCCTCAATTGGGATTGGAAGGGGACTTCCACAAAATCGCCGTCGGTTATAAAGGCGCAGAATGCGCATCTTTTTCTATATATTCTGTCCATCATCAAGATAAACCCCGATGCCTAGTAAGTTATTCGGCGACTAAATGAAGAGCAGTAACAATTGAATACATGTATATATATACTTCTCTACGTTAATATTTTTTTTTACTATCATTGTTAAAATAATAATATTGTCATCATTACTATCCTGCCGTCGGTTATAAAGGCGCAGAATGCGCATCCTTTTTCTATATATTCTGTCCATCATCAAAATAAACCCCGATGCCTAGTAAGTTATTCGGTGGCTAAATGAAGAGCAGTAACAATTGAATACATGTATATATACTTCTCTACGTTAATTTTTTTTTTATTACTATCATTGTTAAAATAATAATATTGTCATCATTACTATTCTTATGATTTATATACATCTGTACATCCCGTCTATATTAGTTAATCATATGTATCACCATTATTATTGCTATTATTATTATATGTATTTTTTTATTTTTATTTTGTCTTGTTTATCTGTATATATATATTCCCATATTCAATTTTAGTATATTTACCAACTTCCTAATAAATAATTTTTATAATTTCTATATTATATGTCTAACTGAATTTATTTTCGCGAATTAAATAATAATCCGTAAAGGGAGAAGTTCTCCCTCTCGTCCACAATAACTTCAAATAGGAAATAAAGACAAATTGCAAATACATATGCAAATTTGCGTTAATTAATTATAGAACACCGACTGCAAGGTCATTGCACTCTCACATTCGTTCAACACCCTTGACAACGGCGTTGCTAAGGTAACGACGGTACGGTTCTAGACTGGCGGCAACCGGAAATTCGTCCCCATTCGACCCCTTTATATTGTACCCCCCTAACTTGATGATGCTGAGTCTAAAAATGAGGTTAATTTTTCAGCCGGAGGCCCCCTTACCGAAATATAGGGCCCCAAAGGTGGGGCCTGTGAATCGACGTTTTTTACGTTTTCTACAGAAATTTAAGAGATAAGTTTATAATTCTAACGAATTTCGACGTGGTTTTACATTCCGAATGCAATACAATCACTTCCGTTAACCTACGACCTACCTTTACAAAATTACACAACTTTTTTACCACTTTTTTCCATTTACATAGTTTTCATCACTGCAATATCCTGTTTCTCAGTTTCAACTTTAAATATTGGTTGGAAATATCATAATAATCCTAAATTATATCTTGCAGTTTCCATAAGTGCTAACTGTAATAAAATACAATGCTATGAGCAACGAAATCTCTTTGTTTCCTTTCTGGAGACCAATTCCGAAAAGCATGCTGGGTAATTTGCTCTCCTACCGGCAGTTTGTTTATATTTCCTGTTACAAAATAATTTTAAATTTGTAGTTTATATTAATTACTTAAGAATTTAATATTTATTATATAATAATAACATCAGAAAACATGTATATGAATAGATTATTGTAAGACACAAGCTTTCATACTTAGTATTAGATAAGGTGATT
>AYEL01052367.1:0-29144 GCA_000484575.1 Olivierus martensii | reverse complement strand
TACACCGGCTATTAATGCAACAGCATTTCACATTTGAAATGCATTTTCTTGAGCTTAAATTAACCTGTGATCTTGAAAATTTAATCAATTAAACATGTTAACTACACAAATGCATTTTTCAAATTTCATTACTCTACAATAATTTTTTCTTGGTGTTGGGATTTTTTTTCCGTCAGTGTATTTCATAACACTGGTTGCTTTTTTCTTGAATTGATAAAATTCAATCTCTATAACTATTTTAACTAAATAGTTTCCGCATGGAAATAAATAAACAGGTTTTAGTGAAGCCATCTATAAAGGATGGCTCAGCCGCAGTAGATGACGTCAAGATGTTAGTGCGATGGCCTTATTTCTAGGTGGCGTTGTTTTTAAACGTCATCAGCTTTTCCGGAGGTCCACCAAATGCTGAAAATTTTATTTGAATAATGGCGGTGGACACGTGTTTTGACGAAACATCGGTTAAAAAAAAGAACTGAAAATTGGAAAGAAGCCGAAATATTCGAACTAATAGATTTTTGGCGGACAAACTTCAATGATCTACGCCGGACAAAACGAAATAGAGGAATTTATGAAAAGATTGCTTGGCATTTTTCTGATCATTTACCTGACAGACCACGAACGTGGACTGAAATAAGAACGAATGAAAAAATCTTACTGCAAAATACAGGTAAATATTTCATGATTTTAATTAAATCTATAATCAAACTTAATACTTGAAAGATTCAATTGTTAAGTTGTGATAGATGAAATTGTAGAGGGATATGTTAAAAGATTGATAGAAATAGATCAGTGAATTTTTGAAGCATATAAATATGTTGAACGTGCAACTTGTTTCAAAAGACCGAGCCCATGTAATTTTACAATAAGTTATACAAACTGCATATTACTTTAAAAATTTTTATCATATTCTAAATCCTAATTGCTTACTTAACAATTAATGTAAAATAGTTTATATTAACATAAAAATAAACTGAAGATGAGTGAGAAATTGTGATTAGATAAGAAATTTTTGTTTCAAAAAGCATCAGCTTTATTTTTATATTATTTTTACAGTTCCAGAAATTAATAAACACATCTTGTAATTAATTAAAATAATTTCAAGCACACTTTCTAAAATCAATAAAATATATTTCAGAATTAAGAGATATTAGCATTAGTATTTATTTGTATAAATATATAACTAATACAGTGAAAATCACATTAATGTAAATTTGAACTCATAAATCATCATTGCTGCATTATTGTTATAATGAATATGCTTTTTTGGTTCTTATTGGGATGTTGAGAACCGCTGTTTTGATATCTTGCGGGCTCTGCGGGCCGTGCGGGCCTCACATTAAATACAAAATTAAATACTTGATGTGTTCCATATAAAAGATTAATCATGTCATCCATATTACGAAGTACATCACAGAATTGGTTATGCTTCGAAATTAACCAATGAATGTCAATAAATTCATTGTTTACTATTTTACTTTCGATTTTCTGACACAGATTTCTCACCTCACTTTCCAATGTTATTTCCATATCGAGGAGTAAGTTATACACGAAAGTTATAAATCCAAATCCATAACACATTCCGAATAATATTAGGGTGTAATGAAATGTTATTATGTATACATTTTTGTTATCTACAATAAATGTTACCGCTGCAGAAAAACCGGCGTCAGTAATTAAAATAAAAAACAACAAAACAGTCAAACTGATTTTACTCATTTTGTACTGCAAGAATATTGGCATATATCCAGAATTTTCTATGCATTCATCAAATCGCTTTAGTAGCTCCATCAGAGTCTTTCTCGTAAATTTTGTACGGAGAATATTATATATAGATATCAAGTAAAAAGTAAAAGAGAAAATTGCAATGCAGAAGAGAGTATTGTCATTTCCAAAGAGTCGAACGATATTCCCAGTAAACTGTATTTTCGCTTCTCCTTCCAGAAAGATAAAAAAAGTACGTTAACATTAGAATAAAAGAAAATGAAATGCACGAAAAATTGATATATTTTCCATCCGATGTTTATTTTCTCGTAATTCTGTTTTGGAATTATAACTCCAAACAATTTTAGTATTTTTAAATTTCCTTCCACTCGACAAAACAAGCAACAGCAATCAGAAGGATGTTCTACAAATCTACAGTATCCATGATGGTTTCTGCTTATCGTCTAACTTGCATTTGCAGTAGACTTATACAAAAGATATACCGCTGCGATCTTATTCATCACGCGAGATGAGGCGTATCATTTATGACGTAGATTGAGATTGTAGCAGCAAACTATCCAATTACAAAATACTGATTTTATACAATCGATGTTTATAAAATTAATATAATAATACAAAAGAATCGATATAGATAATAATTATAATTTTATTAATTATTCTAGCATCTGTATGATAATGCTATCTATCTAAACTTTTCTTCTTTCTACATGAATTAATGATCCATTAATGGAAATGATGTCTTTACATTTACGTGATTCAAGTTATTTGAAGTGATGTGTTTATTAAAACGTATAAATTTGCAAATTTGTTTAAACAAATAAAATTTTTAACTTGTATATTTAAACTAACTTGTATTTGCCAAAAATATACAGGAAATAAAGAATTGCTCGCGTATATTTGAATTTGTCAGGATGGTCACGAGAATGTCTACCTCATCCGTAACTATGAGTGCAAAAAATTATAAAAAACTTAACACTAATAAAGGTATATTTTAATTAATATATGTATCTAGCGATTCAATCTCTTTCTACTCCACATTAAATAGTACTTTATAAAGTAGCCACAAGGTATGCCTCTATATATAAATAGTACTTTACATATCGAGGCATACCTTGTTATTAATGCGGTTACATTCCAGTCCACTGCTGTAAACGAATCACAGACAATTTTCATTTACTAATTCATAAAAAGGCCTGAAAGTATATTTAAAGTGTTATTCGTTAAAAGCCTAGGCCTAAAAATTTCGGCCAGATAGCTTGATTTTTTAAACCAACCATGCCTACAAACTCACTACCAACTGGAGGATCCGGGTTGGATTCAGGCTCTTACACTCATATTTTTAAGATAGTGCCGGGCTTCCTGTTTATGTGTTAATTTATGTTAATATACTTATTCTATGCATTATTTTGCATATGATTTTTATTTTGTGATATTAAATAAAAACATACATTATATAATTCAGAATTGCCACAGAGAGACATACAAAATGTCTGTACTGTGTTATTTGATAAGTTTGGAGGAGACTATTATATTCTCTCGATATTCTGCTAATGAGTATACTATTTCAGATGTATTCAGATGCAACAAGCCATACTATCGCAATTGTATGCTGATTTCCATAATCTTTAATGGTTTCATTATCCTTGATTGAATTAGAAGAATACTATTGTATATCTTTTAAGTTTATCAATAGATAACAAGGAGAATAATTAGACAGATTTTTTAAATATGTTTATTTAATAATACATTAGTTCCTCGTTCACATTAATCAAGTTACTTGTAATTAGATTACTTGAAGGCAAGTGACTTGATTAATGTCACTTGCCTTCAAGTGCCACAAAATTTCATCAACTGAAACAGAGTGCAAGAGTTGAACCACAAATCTTTTGTGTTTTGCATAATATCTGCTTATTGCTTTAAAAGAATATAACAATACTTTTTTTGCTTCTTATTTAAGAATATTTAACTCCTTATAAGTATAAAATAACTCTTAACTGTTATATTATTTTCATCTTTGTGTTAACAGAAACATGAGTGCAACTGGAGAGATATTACTTAAAGAATAATTATTCAGATAAAGTATCATTCCTTGTTATTCAGATAAACATCGAAATTAATGTTCGAAGACTAACATGCACTTATGAAAATTTATAATGTGATATCAAAATTAAAAGGATTATACTCAACTATAAATTTTCTTTCATTACAACCATACTTGAATATTATATATAATAAATTGTTATATTAAAATGACAAAGTAAATTCATTTCATAAAAATTTATCGATTGTACATAACATTGATATTTCCTATTCGAATTATGAATTGTTTTCTGAACAAACTTAACATAATGCATGATATTAGCATGGTACTGAGCCAGGAATAGCGATTAAAACAAGAATTTATTTATATAAGACTTGCAGAAGTCTAATAAATTAAAAAGTAAATGGAAATCGACAGGGATTACGTGAACATATTCCTGAGTGTTGTTTGTCTTGTAGAGATAATGGAATTTTCGAAATTTTATATCTTTATGAAATTATGCTTCCTAATAAGAGTTCCAGAGAAAACAAATATTGGATGGAAAATACATTAATTGTTTGTATACTTCCTTTTCCTATATTCTGATATTAATACAATTCTATGATGGCATTGTTCGATTTTTCGTTTTTCGTGATTTGAGTTACTTCTGTTTTGCTTCGTTATCTGGTCTTATCCTCTGCTCTACTTTATTAAATAGTTTATAGTATTTTTAGCATAGGCATTAAGAATTTAATTGGATTCTTACACAGTTTATTAAATGAAAGAAAATTACCGGAGGTGTATCAAAATAACGTCTCTATCATAATAAGTATAATATGTAACCAATAAGGATTATTTTCATCACCCCACCTACTGTTATTATCTCTATAACTCAATCAAAAGCATAAATACTAAAACTTTTCGAATAATTCCTAATCATAATTCAAAGAAAATAATTATTTAATGGATAGTATGTGATTTTTTTACGTGTTATTGTATTCCTTTTTCTTGTAACGTTAAATTAATTCTTTTCAGTTTTTAACCTTTTGCCATACTCCATTTTGTTTACTTTAGCGCTTACAATCTTCAAATTCGCTTTCTAATAAGAATATTTTTTATTTTTCCTCCTAACTGTTTGTATTTTAATTTTTCGTCACAAAAAAATTGCAGTTTGTCGACAATATACTGTACCTGATATCATTTTTAAAATTTTAGATTAAGAATCAAAAGAAAAAAAATTACGAAAGTTATTATGCCAAATTTCCTCACATTTTGTTAAATTATGAATGATTTCGCAACCGGATAAAAAATTTGTACATACTTTTATTCTTGATGATATTCTGCATCTAATAATACAAATATTTGATAATTCTAAAAAGTTTTTCAGCTAATGAAGACAATTTATATTGTAGTTGATACGGCTACGCCTAATTTGATACCACGTGTAAACCAAGGATGTTTTATATATGTATAGACTGCTCAATACTAACAACAAATGAAGCCACTGAAGTGGTGGGGTTATGTGGTAAAATAGTACATACACCTTTTTCATTAACCCTTTCTTACCCAACACTTTTATTTTATAAAGCAAATTTGTTAAAATTGTATTTTCTTATCACCATTGCTGTTATTAACACAAATAATTTACTAAATATGTTAAGAAAAAATTTTATTATGCTTTTTTTGATGTGGTACCTTTTATTACCAACAGGAATTATAACATGGATAAGTAATGCAAAATTTAAAAATTCATATATTTTTTTTTTCTTTACTTTTCAATGCAAATATGTTTTTATAAAAGTAGTCACATTTCCTCATAATACTTCATTCTTTTTATCGTATACTTAATGCTTAAATATGTTTAACACTTAAGTGTTTTTAACTCTATAAATTCATTATCTACAATCAGATTTTCTATTAGCTAACACAGAACGTTCATTCCATTTTTTAATGTTATTATCATATCGACAAATATCAGGAGTAAGAAATTTAAAAACCCAATTCCATAGCAGATTACACTTGTTGTTACTGTATTAGAATATGTGATTATATGTACAGTTTCTTCATTTATAACAAATGAAATAGAGGTAGTGTAAGTGGTTAAATAATTATGGCGAGAAAAAACAAAACCAATAGAAAATCTACGTAAAATAATAATTAAATTGTTCCTCGAAATGGTTACTTTAAATGTTTTATATAATAAACACGAAGAGAATGAAAGAGATCGCCATGCAAAAATCAAAATCATTCCATAAAGTCTAGCAATGCCACCAGTGATTTTCAATTTTGCTCCTTGCAGAAAAATGGAGAGAAATATAATAAAATTAGAATAAAAGAAAACGAATTTCACAAAAATTTCAGTTATTTTCTATCTGATATTAATTTTCATGGAATTCTGATGAAGAATTCTGGTTCCAAAATATTTCGATATGTTTAGATTTCCATTATCTCAGGAAAACAGATAACAACAGTCAGAAGCGTGTTGTATGGAATCCATGATGTAATTTTTATCGTCTAATTTGTAGAGTAACTTCCACAAGCATTATATTAACCATTTACGGTTTCTATCGATTATCCTTGATACAGACTCGCACGGAAGTTATTCAATATATTTAGATAATTTGCTTAGCCTTTAAAGAATTCATCGGAAAAAAAAAATTCATTTTATGTGTAATCAATAATTCGTTAATAAAATCAACTTTTCAATTTGTTTCCTAACATAATTCAAATTTAAAACCTCAATCTGAGATAATTTTTCGTGACACGCTATATTCAATGAGGATCATAATGCAAATTATTTTAAGTTATATTAATCGATTTAATCTTCACGCCAGCTTATTGGCATAAGTAGATATTGCACAATTTAATATTATTTTTTAAATTGTTTTAAATTAAGTTAGGCAATTTCATTCTTTAATATCCTTGGATTATACGAAACAACTAGTTTCTGACGCTTTCTATTAAAATGGAAACAATTTTGATCGTTTAAGCACATGCGATTTTCTAGAGAATTGCACTAATATTCGTAAATTTCTATCAAATCGGATAATGCTTACATGATACAGCGAATCCTTTCACCATACGATCCATGGTAACGCGATTCCAATTAGACAGCATTGATTTTTATCCAAACATTGTCTTTTTTTTTAATATCGAAGGTAGTAATGAATTTAAATAAAGGTGAGGAATGATTCATTAGTATTGTTACATAGTTTTTTCTTTTCAATAATAAAATTTCTGATAATTTTCTACAATACCAAACTAAGTCAACTAAATCCATATCGCAGTTATTTAAATCGCGATTTTTTAAATTTATTATTAATATTTTTTATCTATAAATTAAATCTGAACTGAAATAACTGATCCTAGAAATTTCTTTGGTAGAGGCGCATCTTTATTGTCTTTGGCAACTAACAGATCTAAACAATTTCAATCTATGTAAATAACACTATGTAAAAATTCAAATAAAAATCGAATAGATCGTTCAGAAAATTTTACATTATTATTCAAGATTGAATAATAATGTAAAATTTTCTGAATGATAAAATTTTCTGAATGTAAAATTTTCTGAATGATCTATTCGATTTTTATTTGAATTTCTTACATAGTACAAATGAATAGAATTTTAATAATTTCTAACATGATTTAGTTTAAATGCCAATTGAGCAATTATCGATCATAATTTTCATACGAAATGATTGATTATATGTAATAAATGTTTGATATCAATCATATAGCCAAATCGCAATATAACAAGTATTAGCTGTATTTTTAAATCAGGAAATCTAGCATCATATGCCATACTCTATAAGTCAGTTTAAGAAAAATTTAACTTCTTCCAGCATCAAAAACGCGTATTTGTTTAATTAACATTAAATAAAACAACAAAATTAATAACTTCAATACTCTTTAAATTGATCTTGAAGTTTATTTAATAATCTGCATTGTAAATATTATTATGGTGAGTGATAATTTTTGTAATATTAAACATAACTTACAGTAATATTATTGCTGTCAACATGTGCAGTTGTAGAAATATCACAAATTAATAGCTTACAATTACTAATTGCAATAACACCAAACGTATACAGTATAAAATAATAATAATATAAAACAATAATAATACAAATCTATCCATTCAGCATTAAATTCAGAATAGTTTAACAAATATAAAATGTTCAATAATTTTAAATTAAATTAAATGCAGAGTGACAGAAAAGTCACGCCATCCAAACTTTAGTACATTGAAATATTGCAGTTTAATTTGTAAAACATTTGTTAAAGAAGGTTTTATTCGTCTGTGACATTACCATAGTTGGCAATGTTATTTTTATTTTATAACCAAAATAGGTTTCATAAATACGTACAATGAAATTTTGGGTGGTGTGACTTTTAGATCATCCAGTACAAGCCAATATGTATTCATATGCATAACTTATATACTACACATTACATACATAACTCTTATTATAATGAAAGAATTATTAATTTTTTAATTAAATAAATTCGTCACATATAATACGATATTTTCAAATTTATTATAGTCATTGTGAAAAATATATGCAAGTAATCCCCAAATTTCCGAAAGATTATAATGACTTACTGCCAATTACGTAATTATAAATATTTAAAAGGAATTGCAAAGCTGCCGATCGATTTATTCTCAGAATAAAAAATCGGAATGGAATAATTTGGAAAAGTCTAATTTCTCTGCGAAGTTCTAGATATTAAATTAACACAAAATATTACTGTGAAAGAATTTTTAGATTTTTCTTTATGAATTTTTTATTGTACATCATAAGCAATAAATATTGAATTACAGAAATTGATGGTAGAGCTGATGAGCTGAAATAAAGGAAAAGCTCAGAAATTCGCGAAACTACCAAAGTTTTTTGAACAATATTATTTATTAAGTATAAACCTTGAAATATACTAATCAGCGGTCAAACTATCTACGAGCGTAAATATAATTTGGTGTTTTATTTATTGATGTTTGGATCAATTGGGAAAATTATACCAAATACAGTGAACACAAAAAATAAGATCAGGTTAATTAGATTAAGCCGTCATATCCTCATGAGATATTCTATATCTGGCTGAGGCCACTTATAGAGCCCATGACAGGCCTGCCAACACCTATGATGGTGTCAACCGGATGGTTGAAGGATGGGGTTCAACGTGGAGGCCCTGACTCCTCCTGAAAATCTAAAGATATTGGACCCGGATTTGAACCCGGATCGTCCAGGATGATATGCCAAAGCTTTACCACGCGGCCATCCGGTCGACAATATGTGTAATAGACATAAACAAGAAAAAAATGTAATCAAATCTATAATATCTGTAAAATTTGAAAGAGTACATGAAAAATTTAAACAAAATAACAACTATCGTCATCATCAATTCCATCAAAGAGGGTATCTGTAAAAAATTAATTAGTAAAATTAATGTAAAAAGCCATAATTTATTGGAAATTACGTGAAAGTATGTGAAAGAAAAACTAGATACTATTACGTTATATTTGCGTAAAATACATTCTGTGCAATATTTGATAAGAAAGACCATAATAATTAAAATACTTTCCAATAAGTTTTAAAAGATTAAAACATAATTTATGTGGTAAACATTTGGCAGCAAACTAATAGCACTCTATATAAATCTGCTTCACATAATTGTAGAGATGTGACTTCACTTATCAACAGGTTACAAATAAGTGCCTTCGACGTGTGATTTGAAAAATTTTATTAGAAATATTTTCGTTTTGTTATTTCTAGAGGAGCTGATTTGAAATATTGTAATGAGAAACTTTGATATCGTGCAACCTTAGTGCCTTGGATGTGATTTGAAAAATTTTATTAGAAATATTTTCGTTTTGTTATTTCTAGAAGAGCTGATTTCAAATATTGTAATGAGAAACTTTGATATCGTGCAACCTTCGAATGTTAAAAATACCCCGAAGTTATAAGAAATAACTTCTTAATTTAATAAAAATAAAAAATAAACGGAAATAGTTGTATCATGAAATAACTTTCTGTTGCTCAGTATATAAAGTTTACTAAAGGACTTTTTAAAGATCGAAACTCGAGCATATTTAAGAAAAAGCTGTCGTTTCGGTCATTTGTTTATTGGGAAATAACTAGAGCTTTCAAGATCCAGCTGACTATCCAGCAAATCTATTTGGAATCGATTTTAATAATTTTAAAATAATAAAAAAGTGCAATGAATCGTCGATTATAATATAAAATACATCAAAATCCAGCTTCAATTTTCTTATTGAAGTTAAAAATTCCATTTTTACATCTTTATTAACTGTTAAAGGAAATTTCATATTAGAGGAACTGGATGGTAGATTCAAGGAATTGGTGGACTCGGTAGTATTTTCTCAGGTTATCCACTTTAGAATTGAATAATTATGCAGCGTTTTTTCTTAATAATAAAAAGTATATATATTAAATTAATTTTTTCATTAACACGAAACTAATTAAACTTTTATTACATTAATTTGAAAACGTAATATTTTAAAAACTATCCTATGATATTATTTTTTTTCTATATTTATTGTTTATCAGTTACTCGCTATTTTTATATCGATTAAAAATTTATTAATTTATTTAATATTCTGCAACGAAATTAATAAATTTCTTTTTACCATTCCTATGAAAAACCATATCCTTTAACCGAATGATTTTTACTACGGTTTCCTAAGTGCAAAGTTTTAACTAAATAACTTGTCGTTAAAATTTGTATAATGATGAATAATTGGGAAATATGATGATAATTAGTTGAGTATTATATATATATTTAATTATTTATGCGTAAAATCTTATTTTTTCCAACATGGTCTATAATTTCACCAATAAAACAAATAGCAGATAACATATATCCGATAATAAGGAGAACGAAACATCCCGAGATTTCTTGCAACTTCATTGGATGAATCTCATAATCATTTACGTAGGAAGGAATCTTTTTATTATTTTCTAGATGATCAATAATTTCAGATTCAAATAAATGAGCTACTCTAAATAATAAAAAAGAAATATTATTTTAATTAAAAATACAAAAAATACACTTAATTATATAAAATGTATGAGTTATATCGAATCTTACATTTCGTTAATCTTATTTTTATAAGGAAATCCTTTTCTTATAAGATACGAAGAAGATATCATTAAAAGTGAGTCTTTGTTTATCATCACTCTCCCTGTTAAATTAATTTTCATTTCATTTAAACGCTTTTTCGGTGATATAAAAGCAAATCGGTCATTTTTAACTCGATTAATAATTTTTTTTTCTTGTGTAACATGATATTCCTCTATGTGATCTTATAATATTTTCGTATAACAAGATGTAACATCCTAATAATAAAAAAAATGATTATAATAGTTGTTTAATCATATTTAGCAAATTTATGTCTTCTGTACCATTCATATATATAACTGCCTTCAAAAGTAAATTTAATTTTTTCAATAGATAGATCATTATAAAAATGAAAGAATGCGTTTATCTGTCCTAAGAATTATACGTTTGATGCTGTACTTCGGTTTCAAATAAAAATGTAAATTATTGAATTTTTGTTAAATTAATTTTCATTTCATTTAAACGCTTTTTCGGTGATATAAAAGCAAATCGGTAAATTATTGAATTTGTTTGATGTTCAAGATATAATTTAACAAAATGTCGCAAACACCTTACTGATCTTTATAAATATTTATTCATAAAGCATAGTCAAAAATCTATATATCTACAATAAACTTATTCTGTTTATTTTTCTCAATAAACTTTTATTTTCTTCGGTTGTATGCTGGGATAAATAAGAGTAAAATGTTATAGAATCGTGATAAATATTGTTAAAAGTAATACACTGTACTATAATATATCCTGTGTGGAAGTAAAGTCTGTAGCTTTCAGATAACTTGATAACTATCATAGATTTCAAAAATCTGCTAATGACAGCAAAGGAACTCATTACCTGATGGCGCCCTTCAAATTCAAATCAGAACACTTGAAATCTTATCTGATAAATCGTAACAGATAAGGAAAAAATTTCCAATTACAAAGTTGTTCAGCATTCAGTTATGAACATTTTAAAAAATTTCATCAATATCGCATGAATAGTTCAACCAAATGTGAAACAAAAATCATTTTTATATAAAAATCGTGAAACATGTCCTTCCATATTTGTTTCTGAAGGTCTTCATAACAGCGTCATTTTCCTATTCAATTGGCATATACCTGCAATTCAATGTACAAGTACAGTACAATGGCAGAGTACACTCTTAATGATATGACTGCAGTGGTCACATGCTATGGTGCAGCTAATGCGAATGCTGTTGCTGTAGCTCGACTTTATCAGGAAAGACATCCTTGAACAGGAACACTTATGTAAAGTGTTCGTGTCAGGAATCACTTCATTCATCAATTCCTTGAAACACCAATATCAGGTCGACCACAAACAGCAACTGATGAGGCCACTCCAATTTTAATTATTGCATTATAATAGTAGAGGATCTTCAAGATCGCATCATTACTGTTTATGCAGAATTTTACTATTTCTAGTAAAATTCTAAAACCCTGTGAGGAAATTCATCCAACATTATGCTCAAGATACTTGAGTGCTGGTGGAAAATATTTTGAGCACCTCCTTGGTTAGTTTTCCTTGTTGATTAGGATCTAAGTTTTCAATTTATTGATTCTGAGTATTACGTTTTTACATGTTATAAATAAGTGTCAACCTCTGCATATAAAAATATTTTTGTTTCATTTCATGATCTGTGAATGAAAAGCCATATTATTTCCAGTTTTATTTTTGGCTGAGAACACAATAAAATTGGACTAAATTAAAGTATAATTTGAATTTCAAACCGCCATATTCCATCCGCTATTTTGAGTTCGATAAAACTAATAAGATTCGTAACCTAAAACACCCAAAAATACCGATTTTCTTCGAAACAAAATTAAATAAAAATAAGTTAAATTTGGGATCTGCCACTTTTATGATCCTTTCTGAGTATAAGTTATTAAAACCAATACGTGAAGGGATACTATTTTTCAATATGAAACACTCAAATGATCGAAAAATAACGATTTTTATTTAAGTAGTAAAATAAGCATTTGAAATTTAGTTCCCCTTTTTCTATTACTTTAGGATAGAATTACAAGTGGCCTGATATATTAGAACTAGTCTACTGTCAATCTATAATTTCAAATTTCACTTTTATAGTTCATAAGGAAGTACGCAGATTCATGTGTGCGTCAGATGTATATGGTCCGCACTGATATACATTTTATATACGTATATAGATAACGAATAGAAACACATAATCGCATTTCTCAATATAGCTAAGCTAAGTAGATTAAATTAAATAAATTCGAATTATTCGGCTTATTTGCACTACTGAGTTTCAATATTTTTTAAAATATTATTAATCTACTACAAGTCAAATATTTAGGTTCGCATACCATTTGTTAAGAATTCAGTTGGATATCCGCGTGGTTTCCATCAGCACTTACCACAAGAGAGAACAAGCGCACAAGAGAGAGAGAACGTGTCCTCTATATTCTCTGTCTGTGGAGAAGAGCACAAGAGAGAACAAGCGCACAAGAGAGAACAAGCGCACAAGAGAGAACAAGCGCACAAGAGAGAGTGAACGCGTCCTCTATATTCTCTGTCTGTGGAGAGGAATGGAAAGAATGCACACTCAGCGTTTTCGCGACAGCCGATGTTTCCAATTGCATCAATGTTTATCTATCACTATGAACATCTAATATTTTTTATAAACATTTTAATGTTTCATATATATATATATATGTTTTGTGTTATTAATATTCTTAATAAAAAGTTTCTTATGAGGAATTGAAGAAAGTTATTTGTCTTTAATTGGTTTTTTAACGTAACTCTGTTTTTGTATTCGCTCCAGGATTCATATAACATAGTTTCACACAACACGGGGTATTTCAGAAACCTATTTTCTATGTTATACGAGGGTTTCCTGTAATTACTTGTATATAAGCTTGTCCATAATACGGATAGATGAGTCATGTCTCTTCCTGGACAACAAATATTTATAGCAGTTTGATCACTTACCATATTCATCGTTAAAATCACACTATAGTGTTTCTCAATCTGTCCATTACTAAGTGCGCGAATTGAGTTCCCAATATGTTCCTCTTACGCCAAATGATGGTAGAATGCTTAGAAATGCACTATAGTGTTTCTCAATCTGTCCATTACTAAGTGCGCGAATTGAGTTCCCAATATGTTCCGCTTACACCAAATGATGGTAGAATGCTCAGAAATGTAATTAACAACAGTGATTCAAATATTTTTCAAGGATTGCCTGAATCGAGCCCAGGTTCTGTGAATGGAAAGCTATATTGTTTCCAGATAGTCAATCTGAAAATATTCATTAGTGGTCATACCCAAAGGGGTTTATCAACCAGTTGGATTTTCATTTTGGTTAAAACAGAATTAAGCGGCCAGATTTGGATACTTCCTAAAATCTTGAATAGGACACGCAATTAAATCCGTAACGAAGCTGGTGTATGATATGTGCTGCATTAGTGGTCATACCCAAAGGGGTTTATCAACCAGTTGGATTTTCATTTTGGTTAAAACGGAATTAAGCGGCCAGATTTGGATACTTCCTAAAATCTTGTATAGGACACGCAATTAAATCCGTAACGAAGCTGGTGTATGATATGTGCAGAAGGAAACCACGCGGTCATCCAATTGATGTCTTAGTAGATATTTTAAACAAATTCTTGTATGCGTATCTAAATATCTGATTAGAAATAGATCAATTAGAATCCAAATAATATACACTTTACCCGAGAGTTATCTAATTTATAAAAAATTTTCCTGTAAAGTCCGGCCATGTTAAAAAACAGTTGAAAAAGATCAGAATTCAAACAATGAATATTGGATATCAGTCCACATAGCTTTATACTGTAGAACTGTTGTGTCTTTCCGGTACAATTTGCACTATAAAAAGAGATTTTTGTGCATTTTTCTTCTAGAAAATTTTACTGACTATTACTTGGATTTTCAAGTTTGTTCACACGCATATCCAGCTAAAATCTTTATCAAATTTGTCGGAAATTATGCATAATCGCCAGTCTAGGACGGTAAATTCGATTAATAATGAATTCTCATCTAGTATTGAAGTAGTTGGCTGCATTCATCTTCATTTATGTAAAACGTCGTCTTTTTGTGATGAAAAAAAATAAAATCTCACTCGATTCAAGAAATAATCGCAAATGAAGATGCAGTAATTAGAATTGACACTCGGATAGTCTATAAAACTTGACTATGATAGGCCCGATATTTTTGTATATGACAAAAAAGATTATTTGGCTTATTGAGATCGGAATTACAAATCCAGATTTGTTAACAACAGTTGAAAATGAAAAAATGAGGCAATATGAATTAATGGCATATGAACTGAGGGTGATGTATAAATGCCGAGTAGAGATAATTTCCTATGTGATGACTTGGGATAGTATTGAAACAACTTATTACAAAAATCATATCAGAGCTATCGATTTGACCCTAAATGTAGAAGCGTAAATCCAGACTGGTATCCTCGACAAGACTCTGGAAAGCATCTTCTTTGAATAGTAGATTTGGCCAGGAATGTGTAGCAGATGATGTTGAAAACGTACTGAAACGGTTAAAGATAGTCGAAATTAAAAGTGAATTATAAAAATGGAAAAAAACAGTAATTCGATAATAAATTATTAATTAAAACAACAATAAAAGTGGGCAATTTTACGATATTTATCAAATTTACGATCTATATTTTGGAAATTAAGCAGAAATCGCTTTAAAAATAATATACTCAGCCATATTTGTGAAACTTACCAAATTCATTTGGGAAATTCGTTATGCATAATCACCAGTAAAAGTAAAAAATTTATTAAGATTTAACAAATTTATCAAGATGATTGGTGATTATGCATAATCACCAAATAACCATTTTCATCGTAACATATATAATCAATAATTCCTTAATGAAATCAGCTTTCCAATTTGCTATTTAATAAAGAAATTCAAATTTAATATCTGAATAGGATATAGTCATTCGTGACAAGTGACATTCAACAAGAGTCGTAATAGAAATTAAGTTTTATTTATCTATTTAATTTTAATTTCGGATTAGTGAAGTCAGTGTGCATTCCATCATTTAATATTCAGTCTGACAATTTAATTAAAATTTTATATTATGTTGGGCACATTCATACTAAAATATTCTTCGAATATACGAAATTAATCACTTTTTTGACGCTTTCTATTAAAATGCAAAAGTTTTTGATCTTTTTTAGCGATTGTGTTTTCCTGAACTTTTGGTTTTCTCGAGATTGGGAAATTCCGAATTAGTAATAAATTTATTTTTGGAGATTTCAGATTCCCTTTTAAAAATTCTCGAGAAACTAGAGATTTTAAAAAATGATTAGTTAAAAAATGACTATTTTAATAAGGATCAAAATAAAATGAGGCCAAAATAATCATGAAAAATGAAAACAAAAAATATTGGGTTTTTTTATATTTGTTTATTATTTAATATTTTAAGTATATTGAAAAATAGGTGGGATTTCAATAATTATGAAAAAATAATATTTTCATTCGATATACAATTGCTAATATTTTTATTAAAATAGCTTTTGTATATACAAGCAGTCTACACATTTATCTAATAATTGATTTCTATGTATGGATACAAAATTTCCATTGCTGGAATTTTTGTATCCAAATAGCCAAATCTTATATATTATATAAGCTTAATCTTGTATAGACGTATTTCACACATTTATCTAATAATTGATTTCTATGTATGGATACAAAATTTCCATTGCTGGAATTTTAGTATCCAAACAGCCTAATCTTATATATTATATAAGCTTAATCTTGTATAGACGTATTTGAGATTAGGCCCTACAACACTATTTATTTTTTACAATCATTATATTTGAATACTTATATCAACAAGTACATCCCATAGAAAAACTATAGAACCCTCTTATTTTGGCAATGTAATTTTCTAAGCGAGCTGTATCGTCTCTGGCCTTTGGATGCAGAGGAGATTTCTTTGGAAATGATTAAAAGTTGGTTAGTAGTCCATTCATACGATCTGGTACTCTCCTCCAGTTCAACGGTTCGCCATATACAACAATTTTTAGCTATATTCTGAAATCTGAATATCCAGTCAGTTAGTAGTCCATTCATACGATCTGGTACTCTCCTCCAGTTCAACGGTTCGCCATATACAGCAAGTTTTAGCTATTTTCTGAAATCTGAATATCCAGTCTGATATCATTCAATATGCTGTAGATCAGTTTCAACAAGTTTAATTCTTTAAAATATCAAAAAATAGTCTATATATTTAATTCGGACTGGAAAATATTTACGCAAGATATTGCCTCAAAATCTGTGAATATCTTTTCTCTTAGAATATTAAGTTGATAACATAGTTCTGATTTCCAATAAATCCTAAATTGATAATTTTTAAATTTCAGAAAACTAATAAAATCAAATAATGCAAAGGGTCAATTAATCGATTCGTCTCTTTATTTATATAGTCAATAAATCAGAACCCCATTATTAACATATTCTAACAGAAGAGATATTCTGTTAGAATATCTCTTTTGTTAGTTCAGTCTGTGATAAAAATTATTTTTATCACAGACACATTAAAATGTTGTCGACTAATATATAGTCAATAAATCAGAACCCCATTATTAACATATTCTAACAGAAGAGATATTCTGTTAAATTATCTCTTCTGTTAGGTCAGTCTGTGATAAAAATTATTTTTATCACAGACACACTAAAATGTTGTCTACTAATGTCAGCTTTGGCGAAAGGCCTCAAAAATAAGTTTGATTTTCTTAAATTATAAACATTGTCATTAAAAATTAAATATTGATAAAAATAAATTTAAAAGCTATAACCTTTCAAAATTTTCAGATAAAGAGTAATATCATGATGATCCCTAAATTCAAGGAGAGAAATTAAATTTAAATTTGAGATCTAAGAAAAATAGTGAACTCTAAATAATATTGTTTAAAAAGAATAACTTTAACAAATTTCTCTTGAATAGATTCCAACTTTTCAATTAAACTTGATTATATGATTTTAAATTAAAAATATTGGACCATATTATTTTATCTTACTTATTATATTTGGATTGAATGACAGATCTCAGTCTTAATTTTCACACTGTGAAGACAACATATCAGAATGGGCATAAAGAATATTTTTTATAAATCAATTCTTGTTTCATTTTGTTTCTGTGATCACTTTCACACTGTGAAGACAACATATCAGAATGGGCATAAAGAATATTTTTTATAAATCAATAAGAATTTTGTTTCATTTTGTTTCTGTGATCATTTGTTCCTCAAAATTTAAGTGACAAAGCTTTAAAACAAATTAAAAAATTCACAACTCTTTAAATTTAATTTAACTTTATTTAATAATATATATTGTTATTACACAGATTACACATTGCTGTGGTAATTGACAACTTTTGTATCATTAACACTGCAAATTTTACAATAGCATTGTAGATATCCATATTTGCAAATCTTCTTTTATAGCTTACATTAAAAATTGCAAAACACCAAACGCATACAGGATCATTATAAATCATCTAAAACAGTGATAATAGGAATCTACCCATTCAGTATTTAGATAAGATTAACACATAAAATGATTAACATTTTTTATTTAAATACATAATGAATTAAGTCACGTAACCCAAACTTCAATACATTGTAAAATTAGCAGTTTAATCGTAAAATATGTTTTAAATAATTATTTTCGTCTATGACATTATCACTGTGGCAAAACACCAAACCCATACAGTATTATTATAAATCATCTAAAACAGTGATAATAGGAATCTACCAATTCAGCATTAAATTTATATAGGATTAACACATAAAATGATTAACATTTTTTATTTAAATACATAATGAACGAAGTCACGTAACCCAAACTTCAATACATTGTAAAATTAGCAGTTTAATCGTAAAATATGTTTTAAATAATTATTTTCGTCTATGACATTATCACTGTGAAAACGTTTTATTATTATTTTATAAACAAATAAAAAGCCTGATAAGAATGTACAATGAACTTTTTGTGGGGTGACTTTTCGATCACAGTATAAGCCATTTATTGACAGTTGAATATATATGCCGATATTCATAGCAGTTTTTAGCTAATCTTTATATATATATAATTCCTAATATACTTATAATATTAATAATTTATTTATAATTAAAAAAATTTGTTATACACAGTAATGTATTTTCAATAATCTGAAATTATTTTTTATAACTTATTGTGAATTACGTGGTATAAATATTTAAAAGGCATGACAAAACTGTTAACCGATTTATTTTCAGTTAACAGGAACTAGAATAATTTGCAAAAGAGTAACAGTAGACTAACTTTCTGCAAAGTTTTACGTTTATTTATACTAAAAATTATTTACAAGGAATATCTTTTTCTTAGTGACAATTATAGTTTTATCTACTTTATTGTGCATCTTGAGCAATAAGCATAGAGAGCTAGAGATGTTGAAGCAAAAGAAAAGACATGGTATGTTCGGAGCTATTCATGCTTTTTTATAAATATTATTTATTAAGTGGGTAAGCTTATCACTGATCAGTCCAACTACGGCGGTAACTATAAATTTCTGCTTTGTTTTTTTCAGGATATTTCGATGAACTTGTCAAATTACAGCAAATATAGTTCAGTAATCATAAAATATAAATACTCTAAGTAATAGACATTGTATAAGAGCAATATAGACTAACCAATAACACCTATGAAATAATAGATTGGTAAAATCCACTGGCGGCCTGTGACTTGAAATCATGGGATGTTGAAACTTTCGAAATATGCATACTCATTTTAAATATAGTGTACACTTATTTGGATAAAATAGGAATATATGGTAAAAATAAAAGAAATTCAAAATATATTTTATTTTGGAGAAAATTATGCAGCTTGGTATAATTCAAAATTTTATGTCTATAATTGTAATGTCAAAATATTTAAAGAGACCGAGTAAATACGACAACACCAAGAACACGTTACTACTGACGGAACCTGATTATAAACAACAGTGAAACTGAAGCCACGGACAGTGCCTTATTACGCCAATAGCTGGCATCTGTGTGTCACTATGACGTGCATATGCTTGCGCGATTAGCAACACGACACTGTAGTATCACATTGCTCTAGCATCCTTCGCACTCCTAAGTACTTCAAGATAGATTTTAATTATTTTTTTACATGTAAGAAATAAGAGAACTGTATAGGGTTGTTTTATGAAATTAATTATTACAAGCACATATAAATAACTTAATAAATATATTTATATATCGAGAAATATTGGGGATGCTGCAGTTCCGCAGTGCTTATGAACGAGTTGCCCTTGATAAAAACCAGACAAAATATTTATAATAAATAACATCCTCCTCATATCGATCAGAAAATAACGATCGTAAAATATTAATTATTAAAAATAGTAAATAAGGCCATAACTTATAGGAAATTATGTGAAAGAATGCCAAAAGTAAAACTAGATAATATTATATTGCATTTTCTTACATAATAACTCTGTGCAGTGTTTGGTAACAAAGATCATAATAAATAAATTCTTTCCAATAAGGTTTAAATAATTAAAACTGAACAGTTAATATGTAGCAAATATTTAGCAGTAAAATAATAGCGCACTAAAATCTGTGCTTCACAAAATTGTAGAGATTGTAAATTTGATCTTCATTTATCACAAGGTTACTAAGAAAGTCATTACAAGTATACTGTGCACTATACAGAATTTTATTAGGAATATTTTCTTTTTCCTATTTTTAAGATAACTTATTTCAAATTCTGTATTCGGAAACTTTGTTATCATGCAGCCTTATATATAGTACAATAGATATATAATAGTATATTTATAATAGGTATGTTCGATCGAGAATCTTTTCGAAATCACAAAAATAAAATTTCTTAATTTAATAAAAATATACAGTAAAAGAAAAGAGTTGCACGATTTCATGTTTACTATTTTGGCTTTTGCGTTTCGTGAAATATTTTCCTGTTCCTCAGTAAATAATTTTCACTAATTGACTTATAAGATCGAAGCTCGAGCATATTTAAGGAAAAGCTCGAGTTTCTGTTATCTGTTTATTTTGGAGGTAACTCGATCTTTTAGAATCAAACTAACTCCATCAACAACTCTACATGCAACCAATTGTAATAATTTTTAAATAATAAAAAAGTGCAATGAGTTTCTGATTATCGTATAGATAACAGGATAATCAAAGAAACTCATTCGTAGAAAAACTAAAAACGCACTTCATTTTTATATGTTACGTTATTACCTGCATTATCTGTTAACGGAAATTATGGATTAACAGAATATCGGATGCTTGGTCTTATATTCTCAGGTTATCCATCTTAGAATTGAACAATTCTATAACGTTCTTTCTTAATAGAAAAACATTCATATAGTCGTTAAATTTTCATTAACATGAAATTAATTAAACATTAATTAGAAACATAAAATTTGAAATAAAATATTATGATGTTATTTTTTTTGTTAAATTTATTGTTTAACAGATACTGGGTTTTTATATCGCTTAATTTAATACAAATATCCCTCCTATAACACGGTAGATTGGTTTCTGAAAAACACCGTGTTGTATGAAACTGAGTTATATGAGACCCGGAACGAATACAAAAAAAGAGAGTTACGTTCCAAAACCAACGAAAATCAAATAATTTTTCTGAATTCTACATAAGAAAGTTAATTTTTATTAAGAACATAAATAACAGGAAACATAAAGAAAGAAAAAATATATATGTAAAAAACAATATATGTAAAACAAAGGAAAGAATATTTTTAAGATAACTTATTTCAAATTCTGTATTCGGAAACTTTGTTATCATGCAGCCTTAGATATAGTGCAATAGATATATAATAGTATATTTATAACAGATATGTTCGATCGAGAATCTTATTAAGATATTTCGTTGTCTCAAGATAAAAAAACTCACCCTGTATATATATATATAGATTAGTGTTAGAATGAAAAAGTAAACATGAAAGAGTAATACTATTTGAGCTATTCAATGGGCTAATCAAATATTAACAACAAACTAACAGGGATAAACCATTTTACGAATTACCAAAACGAAAACTAGCCAAACTTCCCCTGGCGGATAAAGTTTAAATTACATTTTACAACAATTATTTTTTGAATCAAAGCTATGGTGCCACTTCTATTGAGTTAATAAATTAATTAATTAAATTAGAATTTAGCACTAAGGTGGCGCCATCTAGTAATTAATGATTAAATTAAACAATAATTTTCAAATTTATTTTCTCGAAATAAAATTTCACCACCGCACAGGAATCGAACCGGGATCTTTGGGTTAATGCCCACCGCCTTAACCAGTTAGGCCACAGTGACCTATGGCGGAATTCCATTTTGGGAAGTTTAAGTAATGATTGCTATGGAAACTTACCGGACTAGTCCGAAACTAGCACTCCCAGGCGGGCTATCTAGGTCACTGTGGTCTAACTGGTTAAGGCTTTGGGGCATTAACCCAAAGATCCGGTTCGATTCCGGTGCGGTGATGAAATTTTATTTTGGGAAAATAAATTTGAAAATTATTGTTCAATCATTAATTACTAGATGGCGCCACCTTAGTGCTAAATTCTAATTTAATTAATTAATTATTAATTCAGTAGATAGTGGCACCATAGCTTTGATTCAAAAAATAATCGTTGTAAGAATATAATTTAAACTTTATCCGCCAGGGGAGGTTTGACTTGTTTGTTTGATTAATTCAATGGGCTAAAATGATCATATGATTACTGCTTTTGAAATTAATGATGAAAGCCAAGTATTGTGCTATGTATTATTTTATAAGCTACTGAAATTCAGATTTCATATTCAAAGATTGTTATAATTTTATTTTTAACATATAGTAGTCTAACCCTAATTTGCTGTCCATTATATCTTATATTACTTTATTAAATATGATTTTTAGATTAAACTTTGATAGGACTTAAATGACTAAACTGATTTCACATAATCATATGCCTTTAGATATTGTATATAAACTGTTCCAAGCACATATTAGCCTAGCCAATAAATTTTTTTAAAATTTTGATGTGAATATTTATCTAATTCTTTAATTTGAATTAAATGTAAATTTTGATAGGCTTAATGATTTTGCTGATCTATGCACATGTATGCTACTAGAGATATGCCATATATATAGCTGTGCTGTGTCACATCACATCCAATATCTATATTATAACAGAATCAATATCCTTTATTCAAATGTAATAGGCATTCTGTATTTAAAAATCAAATACATTTGTTGATCGCATCTAAATAGCTGTTAATTCATATCAGTTGTGTTTGTTAGTTTTCTGTAAGTAGCTTTTTGGATAGTTTACAGTCCATATTATTTTCTTTTCTGTTAGGTTAAACTGATAACCTAGTCTTGTAATTTATTTAGAATTTTGATATAAAATTGACTTATGAGAGCCAATATTTATTGAAAAATGAAATAATATGGGGGGATATCCAAATATTATGTATTTTATGAGAAGAGAAAAGATTAAAAAAAAATTCTTACATGGGGATGGGAGAATTTTTCCAATTCTTCCATATTTTTATATTGCAAGGAAGGGAAAGAGAAATAAAATCTTATGCAATTTAAGAAAGGGTCAATAAATTTTTAGGATAGCTTATATGGAAAAGGGATAGGTCTAAAATACTAAAAATATGCTTATGCAATACTTGAATATCTCTTATTTTTTTATAAAGGCATTCAAGTATTTAATTATTAAGTTTTGGAAATTTTGGATTAATTTAAAAAAATAGTAGAAAATAAATCAAGCACTAAGTAGCAGAAATATATTTATTTATTTACACTTCAAAACATTTTCGACCATGTTTTGGTCATCATCAGCGAACATTGCTAAAAAGAAATTACATAGAATAATAGAACAGAATAGCGCGTATGTTTTTAAAATTAAAAAGGTTCAATAATATATAATAATAGGAGTTGGTCATAAACAAATTTTTATAAACATTTATTTCTGTAAAATAATTATAGTCCGACGGAATAAATAAATTTTAATTAGTAAAATAATGCGCGTATAACAGGTAGATTAGAACCTAATACCCAAGACCGTCTAACAGAACATAAACAGGATATAAAATCAGGTAAAACTAACACCGCCCTCGCAGCCCGAGCTTATGAATATAACATAATAATTGACTGGAATAACTCCAAAATTCTAAAGAAATGCAATTCCATACAAGATGGCCGTTTTATGGAAGTTCTAACGATTATGGAAAGATCGAAGAAATATAATGTAATCAACGATAACTCGGGTAGTCAAATATCAAATGCATGGCTGCTAGCTAATAGGTTATAAATTTACGTTTTGCGCAATATAATTAATCTACCTGTTATACGTGCATTATTTTACTAATTAAGATTTATTTATTCCGTCGGACTATAATTATTTTACAAAATATAAATGTTTATAAAAATTTGTTTATGACCAACTCCTATTATTATATATTATTGAACCTTTTTAATTTTAAAAACATATGCGCTATTCCATTCTATTATTCTATGTAAGTTCGTTTTAGCAATGTTTGCTGATGACCAAAACATGGTCGAAAACATTTCGAATTGTAAATAAATAAACGTATTTCTGCTACTTAGTGCTTGATTTATTTTTTACTATTTATATTGAAGATAGTAGTTTTATATATGTCTTATTTTAATTTGTAAAACCTTGTATCTATGATGATGTCATTATAATAAATTATTTTTATAATTTTATTAAAGATCTAATTTATTATTATTATAAAATAAGAGTTGATAATATATTTCCATTAATAGTACAGTATATTTGAATATGTGTGATTGTTTTATTTTCAATTTCAACATCATAAAATTTCCATTAATAAAGAGTACAATTTTTTTTTTAATTTTACCCATTATTTTTGATGAGTATATTTACTAGCATATTAATGGTATCATAAGATAGGCTATCTAGTATTTGATCAAAGTTGCCCATTACTTATATATCAGTTAATATACGGTAAAGTCTCCCTAATCCAACAAACATGGTTCTGGGGCTTGTTGGAATTACACAAACAAATACACTCCATTTATTAAGACTTTCCTGTCACTGCTTATGTTGTTCAAATCTTTCACAAATCCCTGAATTTTATCCCGATTTTTTTTTTTTAATGTCATAAACAGTGGCTCATCCAATATCATAAAACAAAGCCAAATCACTAAACTTTTCAACTACAGTCAATGTCTTGTTTTTTCATTTTCACTTTTTCTGATTTGTGACATTATGTGAAGATAAATAACAAACACTATTACAGTAAAAATACTATTTTACAGTAATCAATGTACTGAAATTAAAAATTAGTTCAACTATAAGTCTGAGCAGTGAATAGAGACTGACAATTTGTTTACGACAGTTTCTCTTTCTTGCACATCAACAAGTTGTGACATGAAAATTTCACATGGGCAGCACAACAGTTTGCAGAGTGTCAGATTGGCAAAGTGTTGGACTACAGACACTCAACTGCATTACGGTACTTATTTTAACTGATGAGATCTTCACTTTCAGGTTATTTCATCTTCAATATCTGTATTAATAAAATTTTTATTTAAATTATATACTACTTATGTGATCAATAAATACAAATGGTCCTCTGTTTACAATGGGATTATATTTTGATAACTCGTAAGTGAAAAATGAGTAGCAATGACAATAATTTGTATCAACATATAAGAGTTAACTTCCCTAAATATCTTATTCATTTCTAATCTGAAACCAGTTTACTAGATAAATACACAAGATGTTTGTATTCTAGCACACAATGTATTTATAGTTAATATATAATAATGGAAGGAATAAAATATAGTGAAATTGGTTATAATGAGTACTATGGGACTGGAAAGAATTGCACATTATAATCATTATTCATTGCATCTGAAAACATAAAAATCTAGAATTGAACTCTGGTACTCCAAGATAATATGCAGCTACTTTACCATGTGTCAGTTTGGCTGACTGTAAATTTATAATACAGAACAGAAAAGGTATTTCTAGCCCAATATGTTGTGAAAATACAAAGTTCTGAATATTGGAAAGGCAATTATAAGATCATATTACCATAAATTTCATGATGTATAAGTAGAGGAATACCTATAGTTAATATGATTACTGAATATTAGTATATTAATAATATCTAGTATATTAGTATGTTTGTTAATATATTAGTTAACTGGTCTGTTATTATATTAGTTAGTCACAAAATTAAGAATTATAAACTGCCATTCTTCCAATGACAGAGAATGAGATAATCTCAGTACTAAATATCAAATAGAAATGCATCTCAATAGTAGGAATTCGGTTAACTCTTATCTTTGCCACTAAGAATTTTTTCCTGTTTGATATTTAAATTCTGTTTTATCCATAAAAGTCACTTAATTAACTTGTAGTGCTTATATTTCTCAATTCTATGACTAATTTAGGCAAAATTTTATGATGAATCTATTATTCATAATTTGATATTTTTATTGATATATCACTATTACAGATGTCAAAAGCAAATCATTTGAATTTAAAAACTTTCAAATTTTTAAATCTTACATTTTGAAGTACAATAAGTCCTTATTTAATGCCACCTCAGTTAATTCCATTTTGCTATTACATTGCCAGAAAAAAATTAAATTAATACCTTAAATTTTCAAATGTTTTATTTAACTGAAGCAAGCTAATTTGAAAGCTAGCTTGAAAATTTAAGGCTAATTTCAACTGAAACATGCTACGTGGATAGCCAAAAATGTTTTTGAATAAACAGTTTATCTTACTTATTTGGGCTTATTGTTTACTTTTATTCTATATTATAGTTAAATTATCTGCCAGATTAAAATACAGGATGTCCCAAAAGTTACTATCTATCTGAAAAATTAATGGGGATATAAGAAAGTGGGGTTAAGACAACAAAATAGCTTTATTTCAAAGTAAGTGCCACACAAAAGTAGGAATGTTAAGTGAGCAATCTCTTTATGGCAACTGTCAATCTCTACAGAGCTCAAAGCAATGCAGTGTTTGTTGAAATTTCATCTCTAATTCACAGACAGCCTTGTCTGTTAGACTTGCCTTGTGAAACTTCCTCTCAAAATTCTCTCTAATTTCTGTGCATTACATGCCTTTGGTCTTGCATGTTACTACAAACACTCATTGTTCCGTGGTCAATGCTGCATTGCTTTAAGCTCTCTAGAGATACTAACAGTCATCATGTGGAGACTTCTCACTAAACATCCCTACTTTTGTGTGGCACTTACTTTGAAATAAACCTATTTTGTTGTCTTAACCCCATTTTCTTGCATTTCCATTAGTTTTTGAGATAGATAGTAACTTTTGGGACACCCTGTATTTGAATAGTTAAAATATGCTGAATGCATATAATCGGGGCCGGATTAACCAATAAGCCGACTAGGCTGCGTCCTAGAGCCCCGCAATTCTAGGGGCCCCAAAACTATCAAACAGTTTTCAACTTTTATAAAATTTTAATAAGAAAAAATGGGTTTTTATTAAAGTGCTAGATAGAAAGTAAAATTTTAAAGGATCCTTATAAGTTATAAGGAGCCTTTAAAATTAGACGTAGCTGATTTGAATTTTTAGGGGCCCCAAAACCTTGGTCATCCTAGGTCCCCTAAAAATGCAAATCCAGCTCTGCATATAATACAAGTATTAATTATAACTTCAGTTTAATTGCTAAATCCAAAAATATAATTAAATGTTAGAAAAATGATTATTAATTATGAAAATTGTATCAGGTATGTTTTAGATATATTAATTAAATAACAATGAAAAGATTATTGCCAATTGCTTTTATTTTCTGTTTATAGAATGCTAATATATTGTTTACATCTATATCTTGGCAATTCATTTTTACTAATTTTAATGAACAATATTTTATTTAATTTAGGAATTTAAAATTGATTTAAGTGATTCCAGCCATCTCGAACAAAATTCAATTCCTTCTGTTGATAATATAGCATTTTCATTAAAACATGAAGATATGATTGATATTTGGAGTATTCATGCTACAATTATATCTCTTCTCTCAAACAAGATTGAATTCCCTTATATTTCTGAATTTTATTCAATGAAATCATGTGATTTAAGAACCTGTGACTATATTCATCCATTTATGCTAAGATATAATATTATTCAATATTTAATAAAACATATTGGATATAATTTAGGTAAGTGCTATTATTTAGTCAAGTTTTTTTAGTTTATTTTTATTTTAATAATATAAAGTTTGTTTGGCATTATGATGATAATAATAAATTTTCAACTTGCATTAACTAAAAATAATATGCAGAATTAAAAGAAATTTCACATTCCCAACCTATGTTCTGTTGCATAAATAGTCCAAATTTGTATGATACGAGAAATTATACAAACTAAACTAAATTAAAATTGTAACTAAAACAGGAAGATAGGGGATTATACATACATACATGCATACAATAGTGGAAAAATTATTGCATCACCATTCCATAATATTCAGCTATCCAGCTATTATATATGAAAATGTTGTAGTATTGATGATGATCAACAATAGCAAGCAATGTAAATGACTTAAAAATATTTAATAAATCACAGCTTCGATATGCATTAGTGAATTGTAGTTATAAGTCAAATGGCCTGTTGCTGCAAGCAATACCTTGTTATAACTTATGTTAGATATATTATGAATAATAATGTTATATTAAGATGTGTTCTTAATTAAAACTTTTTATAAACTTAAACTTAATTAGTTGAACTCTTATTACTTAATTAAAACTTTTATTAATAAGTTAAGATATGCTATAAACAATATTGTAACAGTTTGAAAAATGAACCTAAATAAGTTAATCAGATTATTAAAAATAAAGAAATATCTCTCTAGTATTTGCCTAGTATTTATCTAGTTTATAGTTCTGATGAAATAATTCATATATATTTCTAAATCCTAAGTGCAATAATTTTTCCTAGTAATTTATATATATATATATTCAAATAAATATCAGTAGTGGGCAGTCCATAAATTTAGATATTCTAAAAAATATCAGTAGTGGGCAATCCATAAATTTAGGATATTTCTGAACTTCTGATTGTTTTGAGTATAAACCTAGGGTATAAACCTTGAGTTTGTAACTTGAAACAATCAAAAGTTCAGAAATATCTTAAATTTATGGATTGTCCATTACCAATATTTATTATTACACTATGCATTATCATAATAATAAATTTAACATAATTTT
>AYEL01052366.1:0-54324 GCA_000484575.1 Olivierus martensii | reverse complement strand
ATTAATATATAATATGTGATTTATAAAATATAAATTTCCAAGCATATTGTATTATTATTCTGTCACAACTGTTCACCAGTAACAACTATGCGAAACACCATTAATTTTCATTATAAAGTTCATTATATTATCGCACCATTTCCACGATTCTGGGACTTCTATGGGTGTGGTTTCATTTATTATATCATTCCTCCGGAGTCCCTTCTCTATTTCAATTGCTTCATAGAAATTAAGGCCGAATGGATTGTTCGTGGTCTTTATTATCTTAGCATTGGTCCATTTTTTTAATGTGTTTCTCTACTGCTTGGAGTGCTTTTATCATTATACGTCTTAATAGGAGTTTAGGCAGTTAGTACTCTATGAACATGGATATATCTCCATTATATACATTACTTCTTTGTCAGCTTTTTGTCATAGACAAAAATGTCCAAGCTTATTGCACTCTAGGTCATATGCCATTTTAGTGCCATACTATGCAATTGCCAACGCAATGGAGTTTATGCTGACCTTATAGGTTAATTTGGAGTTTGTTATAGTGGGAACTAATATGAGTGCTCAGTCCATGGCATCCAATGTTAAATTACAATTCCAGAACACTGTTTTTGTTCTTCATATAACCAGATAAAGTGCTACCATCACAATTTTTTAATATATATGAACACAGCTAGGCCCTACCTCAGAAATGTCAAATTATTAGTTTGCAACATTAATTTGCAAATTATTATGGTAATTATGTTTTTGGTTACCAAAAAATTAAAATAAATATTTTTTATTTGCTTATCTATTTTTTTATTTTGATACTGAAATCTTTTATAAGTGGTGATGATACGGAGAAATTTTGATACTCTTTGGGTGATATACAGAACCCAAAAAGTTGACAACCACTGCTGTATAGTATATATAGAGGACCCTTGCAAATACTAGTGGAATAGCTGATTTTGTTATTTGTCATTGATTATAGTGATCTAGAATATTACTATGATCCTTTTTTGTTATCAGTATTGGATTTAAGTTGGGCTAAACTGAAATTATACCATTTAAAATGAAAATTCAGTATGATTTTTCAGTGGTGTTAAACTGAAATCATGCAATTCAAGTACCACATAAATTGAGGGTTAGATGTATATCCATATTTTCCAAAATAATTGAAAGAATGAGATAACAGTCTTTGTTAATAATAAATATAATAGACTGTACGAAAGTGCAACTGAGCTGATGAATCTTGCTGTTTTACAAAAAATGTTTTGATTTTTGATTGCCTATGTATAAGCTGACTCCTCTTCATCCAAAATTTTTTCAGAAAAAATTTCTTGACTTATACACAAGTATATATGATAGTTTAATGTAACATGAATAACAGAAATTTTATTATATATCTTATAAAAATTGTATAAATCTATTAAAGATTTTATTTTTTTCTTAAAGAATTTTTACTTAAAATGCTATATTTTATAGATTGTTAATAAATTTTATATAAATCAATTTAAAAATTAATTTATTTCTATAATTATATTATTTAAACAAAAAAGTTCCCTTAACTCTGAACAATTCAACAAAATTTGGCCTACACAATGAATTTGTAGTATGGGTAATGCACAATATCATAACAGTACTAATTTTAATATATTTTGAAGAAAATTTTTTTCATGTCAGAAAGTGAAAAGACAAACCGATTCACAAATTCATGAATCTTCTGAAGATTATGAACACTATATTAAATTAACTGAATAATTGAAATTGTAGCTGAAACAAACATGAAATAGTCAAAAGTGCTCAGTCAGTGCTTGGTTATTTACTGCTATACTTATATTTATTTGCAAAAATTCTATAAATATTTAATAGATGTTGAATATTAAGTACATATAACTAAAAAACAAATGAATGAAGCACTTTTCATTCAAAATATTATAAATTACAGCACTATACGCAGTTATACATATTAGAAGTTTAATTACCATCATTACATGCTAACGTTTTCAGTGACTTAGCACTATCATCAGGCATTCTAACAACCGTTAATTTGAACCGTTGAAATTAACAGTTGTTAGAATGCCTGATGATGGTGCTAAGTCACTGAAAACGTTAGCATGTAATGATGGTAATTAAACTTCTAATATGTATAACTGCGTATAGTGCTGTTGTTTATAATATTTTGAAAGATAAGTTGAAAGCAGTTTTAACATGTATTGAAAGAACACTTTTCATTTGTTTATTTTTTAGTTATCTTCTTGTATAGCAGAAGTTATGAACACTCTTCTTAAGTACATATTTTGTATAAAAGTTCTATCTGTTTATATTGAAGTTTTATTTCTGAAACTAAATATAATTTATGTACGTTAGCATGTAATGATGGTAATTAAACTTCTAATATGTATAACTGCGTATAGTGCTGTTGTTTATAATATTTTGAAAGATAAGTTGAAAGCAGTTTTAACATGTATTGAAAGAACACTTTTCATTTGTTTATTTTTTAGTTATCTTCTTGTATAGCACTCTTCCAACACAGACAAAGCACACCTTAGGTTAGCTCTCAACTCAATCTGGGACAGACTATATACAGCCTATATTCATTTAATAATTATATCTCTCTTACCGCTGTTTCGTTAAAATGAAAATGTTTTTTTCTTTTAAACAATATCAACTTCACTTTCTGAGCTTTTCTCTGCTTTCAAGGTTTGTGTATCTTCTGCTCTCTTTAGATAATTTCTAATCTAACCGCTAAACCCGCTAGATTTTTAACATATACCTCGAGAAAATTTATGAATAAAAAAGTTTTTCTGCTCTTTCGCATTTCTCTATTGAAGAATAAAAACTTACTTTTTATCCAATAACTGTACGTTTGGAACACAAAATGCTCAAATGGCAAGAATTAAAGCAATAACAAAATCAACTCAATTTCAAATTGAAATCGAAAACAGACTGCATATCATCCCTATCACGGCAAACGAGCGAAATTGCATTTATGATTAATTTTAGCAAAGTATTTCTCAATAATTGCATTTTGTGTGTGTATTATGTGTCCCTAGTATGGATTTACAGAAATTAATGAAAATGTCTTGTGTCGTAGCAAGCAAATGCAATTTTCTAAATCAGTTATGTAAAAACGTGTTGTAGAAGTACCGTGTTAAATGAGGGTTTCCGCAATTTTTAATCGTGTTAGAGAGACACCATGTTGTAGGAAGCCGTATTATAGGAGGGATACCTGTATTTTGCAATGAAATCAATAAATTTATATTTAATATCTCTACGAAAGCTCACATCTGTTTACAGAATGGACGGAATTTTTTCATTTTATTCTAATTGCTACTTGCAAGTGATTAAGTAAATATGATATGTTTACAATTTGCATAATGATGAATAATTTTGAAATATGATGAAAATTAGACGAATATTAAATATATATTTAATTATTTACGTGCAGCAATGCATTTTCTTCCAGTATAGGCTGCTATTATTTCACCAATAAAACAAATAGCAGATAAAATATATCCAATTATCAAAAGAATGAAACAACCCCAGACTTCTTCCAAATTCAAAGGATGAATCTCATAATCATTTACGTATGAAAAATTGTCGTATTTGTCATCTAGATGATCAAAAATTCCAGATTCAAATAGATGAGCTACTCTAAATAACAAACAGAAATATTATTTTAAATAAAAATACAAATAATTAAATTTAATTATAAAAATGTATATTTTGTTTGAATCTTACATTTCATTAATCTTATTTTTATAAGGAAATCCTTTTCTCATAGGATATGAGGAAATTATCATGAAAAGTGAATCTTCGTTTATCATCAGTTTATATCCTGTTAATCTAATTTTCATTTTATTTAAAAATGATTTCGGTAATTTATAAGCAAATTGGCCATTCTGAATGCGATTATAAAGTTTTTTATCTTCTGAAGGATTATATTTCTCTATGTGGTCTTTCAATATCTTAGCATCACCAGATATATCTTTCTAAAAGTAAAAAAAATTAATAATTATTTAATAATATTTAAAAATTGATGTATTGTGTGCTTTTCATAATTATATATAGCTAACTTGATGAGAATAACTTAGTTGAAATTTCAAAAGCATGGATTGGACATTTCCAAAAGCATAGATTTAAAACTTCGCACATATAATTCTATAAAATGCAGTAATTACTAATATATAAACCTGTCTACCATACGGTAGGTGAATCAAATCTCTTCAAGTGACGCAAGTATACATGGCATCTTGAACATTATCTTATTTGTCAACAATTGAGGTATAGTATTACTCAATTTGTTGATTACTAAATGGGAGAATTGAGTCCTTATCATATTTCGATTATATCTGAAAATTGCAAAATGCTTAGAAAAACAATCGACAATGTGAATTCAGAATGCCAAATATTTTCCGACGGATGGACGGGATTCGAGTCCAGATCTTGACAACCGAAATTCATATAATTCCCAAATAATTAATCTGGCTGACAAGTTGTTATACACCGACTACTGAACTGCTTCTAAAACATTATTATTATTCATGTTAATTGTAGAAATCAAGGAATGAGGTAATTCCATATTCACAAAAGAAAAAGCTAGTATTACAGGAATAATTAAGCCAACAAGCATACAAGCAACATGGAGTTCCATATCAGAGGGATAGAACAGAAAGAAACTAAATTTGCAATGGTTATTTTATGGCTTAAATAAACATCAGTATTTTTCGACCACTTGAGTTTTTCATGTTGAGAAAAGTAACCTTTCGCATATGGTTAAAACAGTTTATACTCAGAAAGAGGTTATAAAACTAACAGGCCTAAAAATTTGATTTTTAGGCCTGCGGTTCCTCTCGAGAGAATTCTTCCGTGATCAACACTGCACCACTTTGAGCTCTGTAGACATATCGACGGTCGTCATATCATCCCTACTTTCGTATTGCAGTTACTTTGAAATAAAGCTATTTTGTTTGCTGTATTCTCATTAGTTTTCGTGATAGATAGTAATTTTTGAGTCATTCTGTACAATATTCAATGTATAATCGATATTGGTTCATATCTGAACTGGTATCTGTCTGTTAAAAAATATTGAATATAAATATTATTCACTTCGAATGATATTCGATATATTGTTGAGAACGGGTACAGGATAGCGTGTGCTAAAAATGATCATTTTTCAGATAGGATAATATTTACACGAGCTATTGGTCCACAATACATGATCATCGTTTCTCTTATTACTTATTATTCGTTTCTCTTATTGTTATTACAAAATTGATAATTTTGTATTTTCAAAAAAAAAAGAAAAAATGCATAAAATTTAATAACGGAAAATATCAAGTAATCGATTTATCGATTTTAATTAACTTGTTTTTAAAAATCTCGAGTAAACAAACGAAACTAATCGATTTGTTTTTAAAATTCTTCAGTAAACAAAGAAAATTAATTACCTTGCATTAATTTATTATAATCTGATTAAATTTTATTTTCATTTATTTTTAGGGGAAGTTTTCAATTTGTTTTTTTTTGTTTAATTTTAGGGATCAAAATACGGATCTAGAAAAACATGAAAGAATATACGATCTCAAAAAATGCTTTCATTACACATGGCCCTGAAAACGAGGTTTTAAAAAAAAATGTGCGAAATGATTATTTTAACTTATTGCTGATAGAAAACTGCTGAAAGAATTTCGATCATACCTGAAAGGAAAATGTTTTATATCTGATGACCCACTTCTTGCAATTGCAGCGGATTATCTCAGAAGAAAGAATATTCCATGTAAAAGAAAACTGGTAAAACGTATGAAATTTTATTCATTTTTTACTGCTACTCTATAATATTGAAAACATTACTTTTATATAAAAATTATTATTTAAATATAGAATATCAAGTTTGTTTGAAACTGGAATCATTGACAATATTTATACTGATGGAAATAAAAATTAACATGAAATTTATCCTCTAAGTCTGAAAGAAGTCTTAGCCCCATTCGTTATTCTTCTTACTGGATGCATTAAATCTACAATTTTCTTCATATTGGAGCATATTATTGCAAAGAATAAATTAATCTTTGCTCATTTTGTACTATTAATCTTCCTCTGCAAAATAAATGTTTTCATAAATAATATAAAAGCATTTTCTCATTTTACTCATTCATGAGTTAATTTTGTGTGAGAATTGAATTAATTATATTCATGTAATTGTATGCAATTCAAATAATTTAATTAAAAATTATACATAGGGATATAATATTATTATAATAGGTCCTCTTAAACTAATATATTTAATAGAAATATGATCGGAACCGGAAACACATCACACATGGTTAAATTTCTCATGTTATAATTCGTATATTCTTAAATCGTTCAAGAGTAATATTAGAAAACTGCAATGCAGTATACACTTAAATAAATGATCTGCTATAAATTTTAATCGATTAATGCAAGCACAGAATTTTTCGCATTAATGTTTTAATTGAATATTGCGTGACTTGAATGAGTATAAGAGATTAGTTATTTTATAAGTGGAAAATAAAAAATTCCTAGCAAGAATCAATTATTGATTATACATAAAACGTACATATCGTGGTTGCATCTTCTATCGCTATTAATCAAATGACGTATGAATAAATTGTCCCATGATTTCGTCAGGAGAATGCCAGACAAACCATATTTCGTTCTTGTAAGTCTTGTGCTTGAAAAATAGTAACCAACATGGATGCTGTACCACACGTTCCTGGCTGTTGTTGTCTATCTTGCAGAGTAAACGGAAATTTACAAATACTGAGACTTTTCGGAATTATAATTTCTAAAATCTATTCCAGCAAAACGAATATTGGATGGAAAATATATCACAGTTTTGTACTATTACTTTTCTTTTATTGTAATATTAACATAATCCTCTTCATTTTCCTGCAAGGAGAAGCAAGAATCAGATTCACTGGCGGCATTTCTCGACTTTTCGGAGATGATTTTGATCTGATCTGCATGGTAGTATTCACTTTCACTATGTTCGTGTTTATTACATATAACATTTTTATAACAAGCATTTCAAGGAACAATTTAAACGGACTGTTATATAGATTTAGTAAATGCGTGGATAATGCTGAACAACTATCAGTACTCCTGCATTATAAAATGAGTAAAATCATGACTACTACTTTGTTGCTTTTATTCATAATTCTTTTAACTGTCTTCACTATCGTCATTACACTAATTATAGATGAGGAAAATGTATATACAGTCACATTTCATTACATTCTAGCATCGACTGAAGTCTGTTACGGACTTGGATTTTTAAATTTCTTTCTTCTTATATTATTCGATATGATAATGACATTGAAAATTGAAATGAATAATCTCTGCCAGCGAGTAGAAGATAAAATTATAAATGGTGAGATTATTGACATTCATTTCTTAATTTCGAAGCATGTCGAGTTTTGTGACATAGTTGGTAATCTGGATGACATTATCAATCCTTTAGTCGGAACTTATCACATGTTTCATTTCATATTTACTAATGGCTGTTTGTATATTAGTATCTTCGGTACTGCTAATAAGCTTTTAAAGATTCTAGCGTTTCTGGTAGGAATTATTAATATAATCTGTCTTATAATTGGAGTTACATTGACTGCCAACCTTCCACAAAGTGTAAGTCAGTATTATAATTTTATTAAATAAAAACAACCTGAAAATAATAATAAAATATTTATATAAAAAGAACAATAAAAAGTTCATATAAAATTGTATATTCATTCAATAGATTCCTTTAAAATATAATTATATAAAGCAAACATATATGAAATATAAATACTTCATATATTTTATTGTTGCTGTACAAGAGGTTCAATGAGCCGTGTCGGGATCCTCTTGTAGAGATGAGATCCAGAATTGATCCTGGATCCTACAAGATGATAAGCGATTGCTTTGCCATGCATAAGAAATCTTTGAGAAATATAATGTTGATAATAATATATCTTATTGAAAATTTCTTTATGCTAAGCAATAATATTTAATATTTTATAGATGCACAGAATGCGACCAATTTTAGAATATGCTTTCTTTCATCAAATAAAGTTAACTGATCAATGGAAGGTAAACATTATATTTTGTTACTTAAAAATTATTACGTGCTTATTAATAATGAGAGTTTCACATTTAAAAAACGTAAGAAACATAATTTTAACAGAAGGATTTGTGTTTTTAGATAATTTCCTACAGGAAACGCTTAGGAAAATCTGCTATAGGAATAACTATGGCAGGAGTATACACCATTACAAGAAAAGGCATACCCAGGGTAACGATTTTCAATTGTAATTTGAATTTTCTTCATATTTCACATTTTAAAATTTCTTTTCCATTTCGTGTTTCAGTTTATGCATTCAACATACTCCAGTTTTTCGAGTTTGGCTGGAATCAAGAATGGAATAAATAGTTGCGACACAGTATTTAAGCATATTCAAATTTGAAAGAAAAATTGCAATATTTCATATTGCTGATATTTTACTTATATCATAGTTATTATAACATAAGTTCATTAATTTATTTTATTCAGAGATCTATTATGATAAGGAAAATGAATACAAATAATTTTTATAGACACATTCGGATCTCTAATATATTAGAGATGATAAGATTTTATATAGTATATTAATTAATTGCTGATAATATTGATAAATTCTATACAAAACTAATTTAGTTAAAAATACAATTGTATGATATATTGTATATTACTTATGTCTATAATGGGTGGCGAACCTTTTTATAACTATTTGCAAAAATTATTTCTCAAGTGATAATAATTTAACTAAAATCAATATATCAGTACCAAGTTTTGCGTGCTGAAAAGAATTTGCCAGCACGCACTTTGGAGCATGTGTGCTGTAGTTCGACATTCCCGTTATATAAACAAGTAAAAGAGTATTCTGTACTGTCATATAGAATCTGACTGTCAGAAATTTTGTAGAAACTTGGAATACATATATAGGATAATAAGAAGAATATAGTTTTTCATTACAGTTTTCCTGAAAAATCAAAAAATGATAACCACACAATAACTGAAAATTTTAATAATACAGGGTGTCGAAAAAGTAACTATCTATCTCAGAAACTAATGGAAACCCAGGAAAACGGGGTTAAGAAAACAAAACAGCTTTATTTGAAAATAAGTGCCATGCAAAGTAGGGATGTTCAGTGAGCAATCTCAACATGAAGACTCAGTATCTCTACAGAACTGCAAAACAATGCAGCAGAAAATTTTTCATGAAAGTTAAAAATATTTTTATCATTTATATTTGTTCTGCGCTTAATTGTTCAACATTTCATGTGCACTTTAAATATATATATTCAAATGTATGCAAATTTATTTTTCAAATTTTTATTAAATAAAATTCAAAATCGTAGGACCGGTTACATCTGGTGATATTTGTATCTCTCATTATTTTATTATTTTTGTATTTATTATTGTTTACTTAATTAGCTATTAAAATTTGTTATTTAATTTGTATGCAATGTGGAGAATCGAGCATGGGACGTCTGTATCTTGTCATTCCCCATCTTGATTTTTTCCTGTCGCGATTAAGACAAAATAAGAGAAACGGGAGATGTAGAAAAGAATTAAACAGACGGGGAGCGACATACTGTTAAAATAAATATGGCTGAATATCGCGACGCACCACGTCGTATTTCGACCATCTCACGGACTTCCGCCCCCGATAATAATAAATCGCGAGGTATGTTTACGTGCCAGGTGTCGGATTAGAAGGAAAAAACTGACAACTGGCACTTCGAAGTTTTGTAAAACAAAATCATCCTCTCTCTCCCTGGGAGAAAGGTGAGAGAAAAATTCACATTATCATCACCCTATTTAAGAGGGGACACCAACCTCGATCCGGGTTTGTTCGATGATCGCCGGATCTACTGGTTCTCGACTATACTGGGTAGCCATAAAATAACGTGAGGTATTCAGAGCCCTCTAGCGAGTCATGTATTGGACGAAACGTAACAAAATTCGGTGGACGTACTAGTGGAACATGTTTCGATTTCGAAAGAAAACAAATTTAGTACCAACAGGGGATTGTGGCGCTGTAAAGTATAGAATGTGTGATTAAGGAATGTGTAATCGCAAAATGAGACAGCACAATCATGTTTCTGGACAATACATGCCAACATTTATTATTTATTACATATGAAGTTCAATATTACCACCATTCAGATGTTCCAAGAACTGCATACGGCACTTGACATCTTCCATGCCGTTATGTTGTGCGCCGCTGTGGAAGATGTCATGCAGATCTTGGAACATCTGAATAGTGGTAATATTGAAGCTCATATGTAATTAATAATAAATGTTGTCATGTATTGTTCAGAAACGTGATTGCGCTGTCTCATTTGGCGATTACACATTTCTTAATCACACATTCTAAACTTCTGCAGCGGTCGGCCGGATTGGCAGCGTAGAAACGCTTCGGCTTTCCACACTAGAGGACCTGGGTTCGAGTCTCGGGTCCCACCCGTTGAAAATATCAATGGGGTCCGGGCCCGGCCCGTCGATCCCCGTCCTCCACAATCCGGCTGACCCGGGTTCGAGTCTCGGGTCCCACCCCTTGAAAATATTTATCCTGAGGGTCCGGGCCCGGCCCGTCGATCCCCGTCCTCCACAATCCGGCTGATCCGGGCCCGGCCCGTCGATCCCCGTCCTCCACAATCCGGCTGACTTCCGGGCCCGGCCCGTCGATCCCCGTCCTCCACAATCCGGCTGATCCCTATTCGAGTCCCGGGTCCCACCTCTTGAAAATATTTATCATGAGGTCCATGTTCGAATCTCGGGTCCCACCCCTTGAAAATATTTATCATGGGATCTGGGTGGCCCGTCGATCCCCGTCCTCCACAATCCGGCTGACCCCTCCGCAGAGGTAGGAAGTCCTGGGTTCACCCCTTGAAAATATTTATCATTGGGTCCGGACTCGTCGATCCCCGTCCTCCACAATCCGGCTGACCCCTCTGCAGGGGTGGGAAACCTGTCGGAAGGGCTTGTTTCGCCCCGCCACTTAGTACTCTTACTGAGTGGAAAGTAGCGTCATCTGTTGAAAAAAAACTTCTGCAGCGCCACAATCCCTTGTTGGCGACTTTTTGTACTAAATTTTTTTCTTTCGAAATCGAAACCGCATGCTCCACTGTCTGTCCACTGAATTTTGTTACATTTCGTCCAATACATGACGCTCTAGATGGTTCTGAACACCTCACGTTATTTTATGGCCACCCGGTATATACGTTAGCAATTGTTTTTTTATGTGACTATCTTGTCAAGATAGTCACATATATTTAATTTGTTTATGAATGAAATTAAATAAAAAATTTGTATTCAAAGCACTTTCTGTTTGACAGAATGTTACTTCTTTCAGGAAATGACAAACGTTATGTCAGTAGCATTGTAAAATAATATACAGTAAGACCCCGTTTAACGCGGGGATACGTTTCGAAAAAACAAAGTTTTAACGAGGGGGATACGTTCCAAGGAAACAAAGCGCTAAATGAAACAACGTTAAACGAGGTCATTTTAACACGTAAATAATGAGGATAGGTGAAACTGGACAGTGAATAAAAAATATATGCATAGCATTTTTTTATTTTGTAACATTTATTATTATTATTGTATTACACATTCATAGCAATAATGGGAATAGGTGAAATGGGACAGTGAATAAAAAAATATATATACATTTTTTTATTTTGTAAATACATAGCATTTTTTTATTTTATTTTGTAGCATGTATTATTACTATTATATTACATTAATATACTCTTCCGATCTAACATGTATTATTGCTATTGTATTACATTAATTATAGATTTAAATTGTAACATGTATTATTACTATTGTATTACATTAATTATAGACATTACCTTTTTTTATTTTGTAACATGTATTATTACTATTGCATTACATTAATTATAGGCATTTTATTGTTAAATATCGATTTGTATTCATAAATCATTCATGAAAAATTATTAAAATTAGCAAATAAAAAGTTTTAAGGATAAAAAGCAGTAAACTATAAACAACTCAAAAAAATTGATGAAAGAAAAACGTTCTGACCTAAAGGAACTATATTCTAAAGTGGCAGCATTCAGGTTAAAATTAAAATTGGATAATTGCTATTTTTATTATTATAAAATAATATTGATGTCCGATCATAACTATAAATTCTGATTGCAGCAGAATTTCATTTGTACTACACTGCACTGATATCAAACGCACTTTAAGACGACGTAGGAGTATCAATGCAACAAATTCTTGCGATTTCGGATTTATGTAAGAATAACGGTTTGAGAAACTATGCCAAAGTGAATCAATAAAAATATAGAATTCGAAAAAACCGCGTTATATCGAAAATGCGTTAAGCGGGTCTTACTGTTGTTATAATCGAGAGATTTTCGTTTTGGACAAATTAAATCAACATGAAATTATACAAAAAAAAAGATTAAATTAATACTTATTTAAGAAAATTAAAAGGAACTTTGAAAACAATAATTTTATCAAACAAGGTGTAAATATAATTGATTCATTCTCTCAAAAATAAAATAAAACCTATCTGTTGAATTGTTTTGAGCAGGTTTTTAAAGTGACCCGAACATTTTTAAATTCTCTGCATATTTATCCAGGAAAAATCGATATCTATTAAGTTTCTTGAATGATTTCCTTTAAAATGATTATAAGCTGATTATGGTGATTGGATATATCTTCATTAATTATCAGTAATACAGGTAGAATCTTCGATAATTCCTGGTAAGAACAGAATTAATGATTCACTTGTTGGATGTCTTTTTAAAAATACTTGTTTTTTGCAAATTCCACTAATAACCCATTTCCTATTGATAAGACACTTTCGACCTTATATTTACGTGTAAAATTGCGAGTTTCGTCTACTTCAGTCATAAATCCAAGATCAACTTAAAACCTTCTATTATTCATTTAAACTGTGAAATTTTTTCGATATTTGGCAGCATTCACATATAGTATGTGTACTTACGTAAGTGTTATACATATTAACCTTAATAAGGTTAATATGTGTAAGGTTAAGTCTCACGTATTAATCTTATTAATAAATTAGTTTGCGTTTTTATGCCAATATCCTTGTAAATAAACATTGACACCCAGAGTTACAGGGTTTTGATCGTTTACGCTTAAGCAAATCATTTTTACGCCGAAATTTATTATAAATTACGTCGAAGCCATGCGTTACAGAATTTAGATAGCGTTTACAATAAATTATATCGATAAATTAAAAAGAGGGAGGGCCCCATCGACATTTTTGCGGGAGGGTCTCTCAGTTTTCAGCTACGCCGTTGCGTATATCGTCCTAGTTTCCCGGGACAATTGTTGTCTTGTATCACCTCTGACTTGTGAGATAGAGAATTAAAACTTGTTACATGTAAAGTGGTCGGCCGGATGGCCGCGTGGTAAAGCTTTGACGTACCACCCTGGAGGATCCGGGTCCCACACCTCCAGTTTTTCAGGAGGGGTCCGGGCCCGGCTCGTTGAACCCCATCCTTCAATCATCCGGTTGACCCCATCATGGGTGTTGGCCAGCCTGTGGTGGGTTTATAAGTGGCCGCCGCCAGATACAGAATATCCCATGAGGATATGGTGGCTTAATCTAACTAACCAAACCAAACCAAACTACATGTAAAGTGTGTGTTTCGACGTTTATTTTTGACGGCGATACATAAAAACATATCAGTAAGCTCATTTCTAACTAAACTTTATGATGTAGGCATAAAGGTTTGGTCTGTTACATGTGATATATAACTCGATGCGTGTGATGCATTTCATGCTAATTTAAATACTTTTATTGCACTTGTGGTTTTTCTTGTGACAATATGAAATATTACTTTTTATATCAAACTGGATAAAGTAAGATATGCATGAAATGCAACTAATGAAATCAATAATTAAGCTTTACTGAGTTTACTCGAACATTTAAGTTAAAAACATATGCAAAAAATAAACATTGAAAGTAGCTGCAGATAATTATGCTTCAATTAGAAATAAATTAACTAAGCAAATACTCTTACATTTATAATGTCGACAATACTATATATATAACTTAATAAATTAATTTAAAACAAGTTCTGTATTGTATATTAAAAATATTTTGTATTGTATTACTTTTAATTGTAAGCTTTCCATCAATAAAAGTTTTGACTCAACTATTTTTTTTTATTAATATATTTCCTAGTAAAAACAATGTGTTTATATTTTATTAAAGTTATGATAGCGAAGGAGTTAAACATTTTGACTTTTTAACATGCAAGGAATTTTATTGAATATGTCAAGTAGCAAGAATAATGAAAAACTACTAAAAGCTTACCATTGAGAATTTAAGCCCAATTTATCATGTACCGATAAAGTTCCTATTAGCCTTATCTATAAGTCATTTATCTTACACTCAGCAGATAAACGCTAAATTAAACAGCTGGGCATTTCAACATCATCATAGTCGTCTGGATTAGCTTCGTGGAAATCAGGGCCGTAACTAGGGCGTGGCGAAAGCGGCATTCGCCACGGGCGCAGCTTGATTAGAGGCGCAAATTTTCTAATTGGTTTCCGTTATTTGCGGGCAAATGATTTTTTTCGATAAACGTTGCAGACATAGTGTTATGTTTTTCTTTCATTTTATTTCTTAGAAGAGGTAATTCTTGGATAAGAGTGACCAAGTTGTACCCCAAACAAAGGCGCCAAGCCAAGAAGGGTCGCTATTTTTATTAATAAAGTAAAAGTTTACAATGACTCATTGCGTTTCTCCCTCTTCAGTCCTCTTCAGTAAAAATTCATGGAAAGGCCTAAAGAAAAGTAATAAAAAAAGAATTGTACAAATCTATTTGCTCATTCAAACAAATATCTTACAGCAGATTGAAAATCATCTCATTTTGATGGAGATAATTCAGTTTCAGCATTGTTATCTTTAAATGAAAAAAATGGGGGCGCAAGTTTGACCCTTGCTACAGGCGCTGCGTACCCCAGTTACGGCTCTGATGAAAATGCTTCGAGTTTAACCCAAAAGCTCTGCTTCGATTTTTTTTGTCAACAGATGACGCCACACTCCATTCAGAATACTATGTGGTGAGGTAAAACAAGCCCTTCCACAGGCTGCCCACACCTGCGGAGGGATCAGCCGGATTGTGGAGGACGGGGATCGATGGGCCGGGCCCGGACCCCATGGTAAATATTTTCAAAGGGTGGGACCCGAGACTCGAACCCAGGTCCTCTAGTGTGGAAAGCCGAAGCGTTTCGACGCGGCCAATTCGGCCAGCTCTGATTCGATTCGAGTCGGTTCCCCTTAAAAAATTTATTCATGGATTTGGTCCTGACTCAATCTTATCCTTTACTATCCGGCTAATCCTCCAAACAGTCAATCGGATTGCCACTTGTAAAGGCCTCGACTTTCCACTTTAGAGGACTGGGTTCGATTCTCAGGTCCCACCACTTGGAAATGTTAATCATGCAGTGTAAACCCAGTTCATCGATCCCTGTCCTCTACTATTTGGCTGATCTACCATTTACCATTCCCTGCCACAAGCTAGCCTCCACAGAGATAGGCAACCTATGGCAGAGTTTATTTTTCTGTGCAGTTTTATGTTTTTTTCCACCGTACAAAGGGCGAGGCATTCCAGTTCGTACACCAAGGGTCGCTCATACCCCTGGTGGGTTCATTCATCAGGTGGAGGTTGGGATTCAACTGCCGGACCCGGATCACGCCTGAAAAAATCTGGAAATGTGGGACCCAGGAATTGAATTCGGATCCTCCATAAGAAGCACAGCACACTTCCACTGCTTCTGGAAATCCTTTCACCTGTGCCATCCGGTCAAACCTGTGGTAGGGTTATTATATCCCCGCCACTTCACTCAATTGGAAAGTGATCGTAATCACCCAATTGGAAAGTGACATCATCTGTTGACCAAAAAATCCTCCATAGGAATAAAAGCCTGTGGCAAGGCTTATTTCTTCTCGCCACTTAGTACTCAACAGAGTGGAAAGTGGCATTTAAAATTATTTTCCGTAAAGATTCCTTCTGTGTCACAAGAAATTCAATAACAACGCGTTGTTTAAATCACATATCGATGTATGAAGATATTTTGAGGGCGAAATGTGTATGCTATAAGAAACCGATTTTTTATGACATAACAATAGACGTTGAACATTATACTTAATCATAGAATAAGTTGCAAACACTTCTTGTAAATTTTGACTGTAACATTAAAAGCAAATAATTTGAAAGTCCAGTGTTGCAAAACTTTTTACCTAATCCTCTGAGTAGTACTTACAAGCAAGTTTACAAGTTATTCACAAAATTAATTTTAATAAATTTTAATTTAAAATCTAAAAATTTTTCACTATTTGCTAATATATTTAACTATATTAAAATAAAGTGAATTTAAGATTTAAAGATGTAAATGTTAAATTTTATTAATTTTGATGATGATGATAAAGTGGCAATAGTGACAATGTTTAACACGGAAAGTGTGTGTAGAGCTTTCAAATGTATGAAATCTTGTTTTGTTATATATATCTTGTAAAAAACGATCTCACATATCTTTTTCGCTGTAAATAATTTTGGTATGTCATTTTAACACATTTATCTAAAAATTGATAGAACTGTTGATTGAATATGTAAAACTCTACTATCACAAAGCTTACAATGAGTTCAGAATTTATTTGCACACAGTTATGTTAAAGAATTGCTGTTTCTTAAATTCTATAAATTTAAAGCCTTAAACTGTATAAAAACCAATCAAATATTTATAATAGAATATACTTTATTACTTTATATAAAGTTTACACTAAAAAAAAATTTTACACATTGAGATGATGGGAGATTTATATCGTACAGTGTAAACTTGAGATGATGGGACATTTATATCGTACAGTATAGTTATCTGAGATGTTTTCATTATTTGTAATTAATACTTTATTGGATAATTTTTCGCATGAATAATTGCTTGGAGATTTCGTTGCATGGATTCAAGGAGATTTGAGATCAGTGAGCTTAGATAAAAACCTCCATTCCTGTCGAAGGGCAATTTGTAATTCGTTTTTGTTGGAAATTATCCTGAATATAATTTTTTCATTAAGAACTTAGATTTCAATTGATTTGATGTCTGGAGAGTGAGGGGGAAATTTAGGGGTATTATATAATATCCATATCTGCGTATTTAAGGCTGTGTGCTTGGGGTCATTATTATGCAGAAAAACATAATCATGATGAAGGACCATTTTTGTCACACTGGACTTTCAAATTATTTTATAAAATATCTATATAGACCTGATAATTCATATTTCCATTAATTCTGACTAAATCTCCAACCCAGAGGCACTCATACAATACCATACAAGTATGGAACCACCTCCATGTTCAACTAAACTCAACTCAGACTTGCAGCTCGCCTATTTATACAATTTTCTTACATTCTAGATCAGACAAGTATGGAACCACCTCCATGTTCAACTAAACTCAACTCAGACTTGCAGCTCGCCTATATATACAATTTTCTTACATTCTAGATCATATGATAACTGTCGAGTTAAGAATCATTTCTTTTTCTAGAAATTCTGTAACAAATATTCCTTTCTGCTGAGTTCAGTGCCCCAGCTACCAGTGGTGTAACCCAACTGGTGTTTTTATTTGTACGGAATATCGTTAATTTGTTTTTTTTTGTACCATATTTGGTATTAATTAATGTTTACGTTTTCATTTTCAAAAATAAATTGAAAAGGTATAAGCATTAAATTCTCTCTAAAAATTAATGAACCAATCCCCTAAGCATTAAATTGTCTCTAAAAATTAATGAACCAATCCCCTTTTATGTTTTCATTTTCAAAAATAAATTGAAAAAGTATAAGCATTATATTGTGTCTAAAAATTAATGAACCAATCCCCTTTTTTCCTTTAATCTTTATCTCATTTTACACGGTTATAAAGAACATATCCTTGACTTTTCTTTATCTTCTTTAGATTGATTGGCATAAAGAACATATTCTCGACTTTTCATTAATTTCTTTAGATTGATTTACATGGTTTACAGTTTAACTGAACATATCCTTCTATTTTGTATGAATTCTGCATCTTGTTTTACAGGTTTCAGTTTGCACGATTTTTCCAGGAACATATCTACTGTGTAAATCGAGGGCTGAGTGTATTTAGAAATCTTTTAGTTCTAGATAAAGTGATTTTGTACAGGCTTTGCAGTTTAGGGCAAAAAACGCAAACAAAAAGTAGTAACAAAAAGTATGAAACAAAAAGTGCAAATTGGAAATCCTGTTGTGTTTTATGATTTTATAGAAGAAATTGTACTTGGATATATGATTCTATTAAAAAGTTTATTTTTTATAATATTAATAATTTAATAATCTTTATTGCTTGTTTTTCTCCTTATTTGATCTATAATAATCTACTGAATATGAAAACACTGATAGAAAATTGAATATGAAAATAACAGTGAAGTAGGAAAAGCCTGCCAAGCAGCCTTGAATTTCCAAATATCTCTTCATATAATAACCCATAAGTGAACCCTTATGATAGGCATGGGTGCTTGAACTGACTATTTTAATCATCTTTTATAATATGCATAGTCTAGTTGCTGGTATATTCTGTCCCTTACTCACATGCACTCAATAATTTTAATGAAGGATTTAAAAAATAAGTATTATTTCTATTATATAGATTATGTAGTCACAATATCTTTTATATAATAAATTATGCAGGCATTTTTCATGTTATGAACATTCAAATTATAAACATTTAAATTATGAACTTTCATAGTTATAAATCTGCCCTTTTATTTTCAAAATTTCAAAAAAATCTTAAAGAATTTTAAACATTATGTAAAAATAGAATCATTGACCTTATAATTAAAACAATTAGAACTATAATTAGGGAAAAAGTTTTAATTATCATGGCTTATAGAGTCACTAACAGACACTGATAAGTATTTTTGACATCATTGAGTGATCTTTAATTCACAAAACAAAATCAGAAACTAAGACTTCTAGAACATTTAAACATAAGGTATAATTTACAGTTTGGAAATTTAAATACTATGTATAACATCTATTATTTTGTCATGTTTCTGTACACACAGCAACATTTATAAAAAGTCATTTTTTATTAAGTTCAAACACACTGTTTCAGAAATTACTTTACAGGGATTCTTTTTGTAATACCTCCAGGATAGGGGTGGTTTCATTCTACTACATACACTTTTCTTGTATGCATGTGATTTCTGCTGTGTGGGCCACCTTAAGGTTAGAGATAAATTTCTTAACTTTAGCTATCATCCCACTTTATGTAAAGGTTGATCACATAGTGTTTAGAAGGACTATTACCTTTTGCAATACTCTTGATGTGAAACAGTAAGAAGATTAAGATAATGAAGGAGCACTATAATACTAAAAAATAGCACTCTTTGCAGAGATAAATTTTAATTTAATAAGAAGTAACTAATGTTTTCAGTAATCTATACCATCCTTAGGCTACATAAAGATAGAGGTTATAGATTACCGAATGTTCAGGATGGTACAGTGGGTGATCGGTTAATGAACATAATCCGTTCAAAGATGATGTTTGTTATCCAAATTGCTCATTAACTGATTATCGATTTACCATAGGTTTTTATGGAAATTTGATTAATTTGTTCTGAAGTCACTACGTTCAAAACTATGTTTGTTCTGAAGACCCAAAAAAATAAATAAATAATTATATAATTTCTTACTGCATTTATTTATATATAATAACCATAATATATATATATATACATAATCTTGCATTTTAATCTATTATGTTTATTTTCCGATAAAAAATCTCTCCAATGTTGATTGCTTTTCTCTCTACTTCGGGATTTTTTGGAAGTGATTAATAGCATTGTCATGATAGAAATCCCAAGCCTATTGACATCATCCTGGTATGGGTGCATTCTAAGAACAAAATGTGTTGTAAAATCTCTCTCTTACCTTCTTTAATAAATCTTTGATTTGTTTTAAGCTGTCTCCGAGTTCATTTTAATTACTCCCATCCTTACCATATGTCTACAAATGTGCAAAGCTTAAGCCTGTCATTCTAGTTTTAAGCTGTCTCCGAGTTCATTTTAATTACTCCCATCCTTACCATATGTCTACAAATGCGCAAAGCTTAAGCCTGTCATTCTATTAGGTTAGTTAAGCCACCATATCCTTGTGAGATATTTTTATCTGGCAGCTTATCTGCTACGTATAGAGCTCATCACAGGCTGGCCAACACTTATGGTGGGGTCAACCAGATGGTTAAAGGATGAGGTTTAACGGGCCAGGCCTGGACCCCTCCTGAAAAATTGGAGGAGTGGGACCTGGATCCTCCAGGATTGTAAGCTACAGCTTTACCAGGTGGCCATCTGGTTGACTTGTCATTCTGTCAGTCTGCGGGTCCCACAATTTGTTCTGTGAAGTGTTCGTTATCCGAATGTAAAAATCTTTCACGAAAGTGATTGTTATCCAATTTGTTCATTATCTGAACAGTTCGTTAACTGATCACCCACTGTATAGATTACCGAAAACATTAGCTATTTCATAATAAAATTAAAATTAATCATAACTGTGAAGAGTGCAATTTTTTAGTTAGAGTTTTGATGAGCATAAGCAATAAATTGAACAATATGTCTAATAAAGGAGCAATCCCACAAAAGTAGGTACACCTACATGCACAAAATATATAGAAAAGTTCAAGAAAAGCTACAACTGTCATTACTGCACAACAAGTAATTAGTAAAATGACTGAAAATCTGTGGATTGACCATGGATATATTACTATCACATATGACCTGTTATTAGTATGTATGGCTGGAAAAGTAGAGAACAATAAATGTTGACATATTTAAATGGTAGTCCTCTATATTTTCATGGTTTAGGACAAACAAAGATTCTGTTGATCCATATATGAAATCTGGTGTATATATATCATACCGCCAGAGAATAAGAACAAAAAAAATATGTAGACAAAACTCTTGGAACATTGAAGTGAAGAATAACAATATAAGCATGCAAAGCACAGGATAATTTCAGTGTGGCCTTGGTCAAAAGACATTTTGAGGTTGACCTTGACATAAAGTGGTATGATGCTAAGATTGAGAAAAATCTATTTCCAACTCTAAGGAGCTCACATAGTGAAAGCTATATGGATACAAGCAAGAAAGGAGTGTGGAGTAGTGATGAATGAAATCATCCCAGAAAACCTTCTCCTATCTTGAAGGTATATAAAAAATACCCTATAAAGTAATTTCCATAACTGTGCACTGAATCTTAAGTGACTTTTATAAATGTTGCTATATATTATTATGCATGCAGACATATGAAGTAATAAATATATACTGTATATTTAAATTTCTAAATTTTAAATTATATCTTAGGTTCAAATGTTCTAGAAATCTTGGTTTATGATTTTGTATAGTTTGTGAACTGAAAATGACTGAATGGAGGTGAAAATGTTTATTAGTATTTGTTGATAACTCTGTAAATCTTGATAATTAAAAACATTATTTCCCTATCTATAGTGCTTATGACTGTGTTTTAAACATTTATAGAAAAAATTCTAGCAACCCAATACAATGTATTATATACATATTACAACATATAACACTATTTCAAGATGATGGTTACACCAAAATAGCCTTTACTTTATAATTGGAACTTCTTATTCAGATCTTTGAAATAATAGACTTCTGATTGATTCAATTATGAAATATTATATAAAATATAGTATATAAAGTTATTTCAGTATTTTTGGTGATCAAATAATAGCAGTATCTGAGTTGAAAACAACACGAATTGCAAACAAAACTTATATATGAATTAAATTTATAACTTGAGCATCTGTACTTCAAATTAAAAAATTACTGAGAACACATATTCTTCATTACTACTACTACTACTATTATTACTACCACCTGTATCTACTTCTTGTTTTATATACTCCATTTGGATTTTTTTGGAGATGTAACATTTGAAGAAAATTTGTTTCATAGACATTGTGAAAATTTTCATAAATGTGATTTGAAAAAATTGACAGTTATCAACCATCAAATAAATTGTGAAATAGACCCACCAGGCCAGGAAAAGATGCCTTTTTCATATTTCATATATACCGTATTACTTCGAATTTAAGCTGCAGTACGATTTTAAAATTGGAAAAAATAAAAATGATTTTATAATAAGTATTGAAAAATAAGAAACATTTTTATTTATATAAACAAGTATTAATATACAAATAAGCTACCTAATTTATTGAGAATCTTCTTCAGATATACTATCACTTTTGTTTTTTAAAAATAGTGCTAGGTCTCTTCTCCCAAACATGTTCTAATCAATTCCGGTACATGTTCTAATCAATTCATCAATTATAAAAGTACTAAAAAATTCTCGGAATAATTCAGTTAATGTACAGCTAAGCAATGAACTTTAGTAAACCTATTAAATTGATTGTTAAGATAATTTTGTGTGTAAAACTGTTAGTAAGAAATAAATGTTCGTCAATCTCATTTTTACAATTAAAATTAAAATAATCATTTAAAAAATATTATTAACGAGAACTTTGTTGCAGATAAAATAAATCTATTATGACTTCAAATATCTATGCAATCTGCAAGCAGATCCACCCTCCTACAGCTGTTGAACATTGTCTCTATTGTTATTTCTACAATTCTCATGAGCAAAATTTACTTGTAGCAGGAGCTTCATATTTAAGAGTATTCAAATTAACACCAGAAGTAGAAGTAAACTCAAATTTATTATTTTTTTGGATTTCACATAATTTCCTATAGTCTAAAATTGAAATTAGAACTTATAAATGTTTATTTTCAGTCACATGATAAAGTATCTAGTACTCCACCAAAACTAAAATTAGAATGTCTTCAGACATTTTCATTATTTGGGATCATTATTTCTATGAAGAGTGTAAGGTTCACTGGTGCAACAAGAGATGCTCTTCTTCTAAGTTTTAGGGATGCAAAGGTTAGTTCTTTAATTTTATTTCAAATGTGACTGAATATTATAGTTTTCAATTTTTTAGTTGTCTGTTGTTGAATACGACCCAGCTACTCATGACTTAAAGACCTTGTCACTTCATTATTTTGAGGAAGATGCCATGAAAGTATTATTATTTTACCATAAAAAATTAATGTTTGTATTTAATATCTTTTAATCTAAAATTTTTTATTTGATAGGCTGGATTCACTCATCATTATCATCTTCCATTTGTTGCTGTTGATCCTGATGGAAGATGTGCAGCAATGATAATATATGGTCGGACAATTGTAATTCTTCCTTTTCGAAGAGAAACAAATGCTGATGAACAAGAGAACAACATAAGTATTGGAAGGTAATAAAATTTTTCATAAAATTTTTCTTAATGTCCAATTGATTTTTTTTTAATACTATCTTCAGCAAATCACCAGTTCTAGCTTCCTATTCTATTAAACTGACAGATATTGATGAAAAGATGAATAATGTTATTGATATACAATTTTTGCATGGTTATTATGAACCAACTCTTTTATTATTGTATGAACCATTGAGAACTTGGCCTGGGTTAGTATAAATAGAACTGAATTACAAATGTTGATGGATGATCTTAATTAGAATTTATTTTGAACTGATAAATAATTAACTATTAAATATTTAGAAGAGTTGCAGTGAGGCGTGACACTTTTGCCATCATTGCTTTGTCTCTTAATATTCATCAGAAAGTGCATCCTGTAATTTGGTCTTTGAGTAGTTTGCCATTTGACTGTTTGCAGGCAATACCAGTTCCAAAACCACTTGGTAAATTTTTATAATTTTTTTAGCTTGTATTCTTAGTAGTTTATATAGATGATAAATAATATTTTTATTTCAGGAGGTGTATTAATATTTGCAGTTAATTCTATACTATATTTAAATCAAAGTGTTCCACCTTATGGAGTGGCACTCAATAGTTTCACAGAGAGCAGTACAGCATTTCCATTAAGTAAGGCATTTTCTCATTAAAATTTAAATTTTAGGATTAAAGAAAGTGAAATGATATAGAATTTAAAATAATCATAATAAAGTTATAATGAAGTTTGCTGGAGTTTTCAAAAAAGCAAAAAAAAAATTTAATTCCTTAATATTTAATGTTAATATATCAAAATATACAGATTATCCTCGATTTATGACAAGACCCTGTTTTGATAACTGCATTGTAAGTCAAAAATGACCCATAATGGTAATAATTTTAGTAATAATAATAAAACAATAATGAATACTTTAAAATGGCATTATCATCCAGATTTGATCCTGAGTCCTCAAGCTTATAAAATAATCCAGAATTGATTCAGGTCTCCAAGGTGTTAAATCATCCAGAATTGAACTCAGATCCCCAATAAAGTAAGTGATTGCATTATTACATTTTTAATAAATGTGAAGTATTTCTATTCAAAATGCTATGAAAATGTCCAGTTTGAAATATCATAAATTGGATGATCATAAGTTGAGGATAAGCTGTATATTGGAAATTTCAGAATGAATATTCAAAGCATTTTCATAATTGATTTGATTGAGTTGGGACCAATAGGATCTTTCCTAAAACAATTTTCTTTTTTGAAACTGTTGGAACCTAAAGGTGAATACAAAATCTGTAATAAAGAAAACAGATAAGGAAATTTAGGTTCCAACAGTTTCAATCATACTAATTCACTATCTAAAAATTTGATATATTATTAATTTTCTTTTTGTTTAATACAAAAATAATTCTAATATATACACTGCATCTTTATAATACATATCCTTATTTTAAATTTTTAGTTGAACAATGAACAGCTATTTTCACATTAGTTGAATATACTAAATTTATGAAGATGTGAAAATCTATTCATAATATATATAATTTCTACTGAAAAATAAGCTAATCAGTTTTAATATAAATTGATGTAAATATATTTCTTTGCATTCTTCTACTTATATAAAAATAAATTAGTATAAATACTATTAATTTTTTTGGATGTATTTGTTTAATTCCAATTATTTAACACAGTATTTATTGCAACCATAAATCACCACACTCAATTAAAAACATTAATTCTTTAAAATTTAAACCTTGTTTATAAACTATAAAATTTATTAAATTACAATTGCATGGCTGTTGTAGAATATGCATTTTGGCTATTTTTTCATATTTTAGCCCTCTTCAGTTCCTATTGCCATGATGAAATAAATTTTTTATATATTTACAAATTAACAATTACATTTAAAACAAAAAAATTTTACAAAAAGACTTTAACCCACCGAATATAATTATATTTAAAAATTTTTTGACAAATTTTCATTGTAAGCACTAGCTGTTCCACAGAAAAATTATTTCACATTTATCTATAATTTATACAATAAAATATATGTTTTTATCTCACTCAATATTCTCTTTTTTTATTTGATTATATTATTTATATTATTTCACTTAACATATGCCAAAATTTTTATATATTAAATTATTAAAATTCTTAAATTCAAAGCGAATACCTATTATAAAATCATTTTTTTCCGATTTTTCAATTTTAAAAATCCTACTGTGGCTTAAATTCGGGGGTGGCTTAAATTCAATGTAATACGGTATTAATTTATAAGTATTGTATTCATTAATGGAAAAATTAATTAACAGAGAACTCTTTCAATTTATTGCAATAAAAAATAATCATAAATTAAAATGCATCTAAAACTATTTTTTATAGTTTAAAACACTGTATGGAATTAAATTTAGTAGCTCATTACTTTCAGAACAATATTTCTATATCAAGTAATTTATAATGTAATAAACTGAAATATATTTTATTAGTTTAACAAAAATATTCAAGAGAAATCCAATAATGCAACAGTTAAATTCAAATTAAACTGTTAGTCGATTACATACAATTTATTATAAAAATAAAAGCTGGTTAAAAAGAAAAGAATGCATATTATACATGCTGTTATATAAATTCAGGTTAAACTAATCAATGAAAAACTCACCAAACCACGTTCCCAACACCAGGTAAATCAAAAAATGAAAAAGAAATTCTTTGTAAGAATAAATTTAATAACAACAAATGATACTTGATTTATATTTACTTTTTTATCATAGAAATAAAAATATTTACTATAAATATATGAAATTAAATTAGTTTTTCCTTCTTTTAAGATTTATTAATAGAATTAAATTTTATATTGACAAATTTTAATACTCAATATTTGTTATAAGAAGTTGCTTATTTTCATAAAAATACTATTAAACAATTAAAATTTCAGTTTTCATAATTATACATTTAATTTTTAATTTATACTGAATGAAAAAATGCATATTTCAATATGAAATAAAATTTTAATAAATTAAAACTGGTTCACAAAATATCAAAAATGATTGTATATCAAAAGTGGTTGTAGATAATTTAATTTATACAACAATTTTTATATAGACTTCTTATAAAATAATCAGTAGGAAAGAATGCAAATTATGAATGCATATTATTACTCTTATAATATTTATGAAATAATCTAATATTAAAAATGTATACAGTATTATTACAGATGAAACAACTAGTTCTTTTCATTTAAATTCTCATATGAAATCATGTATTATATCTTTAGAAAATAATTTTCTTAAAATTTGCATATAAAATCAGTATTCTACAATGAAAATCTTAATCAAATTTAATATTTTTGTTGAATATTGTTTTCCATAATCTATCACTTTTATTGTTTTCAACTTTGCCATTACAGTCATCATCATAAAGACAATGGGAACAGAATTTGTGTATTTTGATTAGTATTTTGTTTATATTTACTTTAAATTATAGTTTACCTCATTTATCAATTTGAAATATTCAATTAATTCCACAGTATGACAAAGTATTTCTTCTACATTACACCCATAATAAGATGGGCACGATCTATTTTCCTTCGGGAGAATTCTATTTAATTGACATTTATTAAATTTATAACATAAATACTGTTTTCTGACATTTCACTTGTAGTTATAAAATTAAATGAATGATGCATAGTACAACTTTAAGTGAAAAAACATAATTTTTTGTAAATTAAAGTATTTTCAGCTTTAATAAGCCATCAGTAAGTCTACTAAAGATTTTTACAGCATATATTAGATATTGAACATCAACTTTTTTTGTGTTCTGATTTTTTTTAAATTGATGTTCTTTATCTAATATATTGTAATAATCTTTAGTAGACTTACTGATGATGGGTTATTAAAGTTGAAAGTACTTTAATTTAATAATAAATTGTTTTCACTTAAAATTGTACTATGCATCATTCATTTAATTCTATAAATTAGTAATTAAAAAAATAGCTCAAGTTTGCAGAAATTAACACATTGAATACTGGCCAGGGTGTTACAGGGTCAAATTTAAGTCATCACAAAGGACCAGCATTTAACAATGTAATATTTTTATCTGTTTGTTGTTTTATATAACTGATTTGGTTATATCATTAGAATAAACTGCTTAGTTTTTGTTAAATAAATTTGTTTCTTCTTACTGCTGAAAGTGCTAATGTTATGATAATCAGTGATTTGGTTATTTTCTAAAGAAACAAGTTTCTTAGAAATAAATATTATAAAGATTTACAGTAAATCTATTTTTATAATAGATTATAAATAAAAACAAAAAAAGTCTATTGAATCCAATTTTATAGAAATGCTAAATAAAAATTTTTGGTGTTTTAAAATCAGGAGGATTTATTACATATAATGGAGCAGAAATAAGTCTTGTACTATTAGCATAAACTTTTAAGCCTAAACTTAAGGGATAATAACCAAATATATCCTAATACTGCCTAAAAAATCTTTGATTATAACAGAATTTTAATAATTTCAAATAATTTGGACTAGTATTAGTACCATCTCTGAATTAAGAAACATTTTTATAGGGTTGTTTGTAAAGTAATTTTGTTTTTCTCATGAAAATTATAGTATATAAATATTTTATTCAATTATATATTGACCATTTTGGTCCAACTCATTTTACCATCTTTCTGGTGGTAGCATGATTCCATGCTCATAGAACTTTTGATCTTTGTTTGCAAAAAACTGAACCAAGTGATTTTTGACATCCTCATTTGAAATAAATGTTTTACTGTTTAAAGAATACTGTAAAGACCAGAACAAGTAATAACTGGAGGGTGCCAGATGTGGTGAATATGATGGGTGTGGTAACACATCCCATCCAACTGTAACAGCTTCTGGTGAGTCTTCAAACTTGTATTAGGTCTGGCATTATCATGATGAAAACTACACCTTTTTTGTTAATCAATTCTGGCCTCTTCTGTTTGATGAAATCACTCAATTTATCCAATTTATCCAATTGGTACACTTTTGAATTAATTGTGGAATTGTCTGGTAGAAGTTCAAAAAAAATAATTCCCTTGAAATCCACCAAACAGATAGCATCACTATTTTTTGATGAATATCTGCTTTAAAGTGCTTTGAGTTGGCTCATCTCTTCTGCTCCATTATTGCTTGCATTCAACATTGTTATTAGCAATCCATTTTTCATCAACAGTTATGATTTGCTTCATAAATAGATTGATAATTTTCTTGACATTTGAGCAACAAATCACAGATGTCAATACGATGGAGCAAATCTCTTTCTTTGAGAACATATGGAACCCAAATATCGAGATTTGAAATGAAACCAAGTCGTTTCATATGATCATGAATGGTCGAATTTGACAAATTCAGTCTCATAACAATTTCTCGTGTTGTTAATCAGTAATTTGCTTCAACCAATGCCTTTATTTTATCTTCATCAGCTTCAACTGGCCTTCCAGAATTTGGTGCATTTTTAATATCAAATTTGTCAGAACAGAATTTTACAAACTAGTTTTGGTACTGGTGTCCTGTTAACACATCATCTCCATACACTTCACATAACTTTTTTCTTGATTAAACAGCATTCTTACCTTTTTGGTAATAAAAAAGCAAAATATGCCGAAAATGCTCCTTTTTATTTTCCATTTTTGATACAACACCAAAAAAAATAACTGCACAGAATCAAAAAAGTTTTTTACAAATAAACCTTGAAATCCTTTAAACACAAGCACTTCTGCAGTTATATTTCGTTTACTATTTTATTAAAGTTACAAGCTTAAAAACGTTTTCGGTAACTTTGCTACCATCCTCAGTTAACAAGGTTAATGGAACTACATCGTAAAATTCAAATAGAATACAATTCAAATTATACAATCTTACATTCTGTTTCTTAGAATAAATTTAAACATTCTACATACAATAAAATTATTTTATAGGGCACTTATGCTCCCTATCATACAAACTAATATATAATATATATAGGAGTAGAATAATACATAACAAATATCCTAATGAGACTATATAATGAAATATATTTTGATTATTAAATTCAAAATAATATTTTAACAAATAAAGTCATTAAAGAGGAAATAAAATATTTAAATTATTATTATCCATTTAACTTTAAATTATTTAAAATTTTAAGAAATTTATATTATTTATAATGCAAAAATATAGTACATGTTTTATATATTTGACCTTGAATGATATTAAAAATATTATTCTTCTATTATTGATTTATCAATTTTAGCATTTATTTAAAATTAATCAGAAAAATTTTTTAAAGCATTTGAAAAGTTATAAATTCTTTAATCAATCATATTAATATTTAGTCAATAGGAATGCTTAAAGATAAAACTCTCTCATTTGGAAAAGTTCAAGTTAGTTCTCCAGATCAAACCAAATATTAATTTATTAAAATAGTAATTTTTAAGAAAAACAAATATATAAAGCAAAAAAGAAATGCAAAAAAGATAAGAAAATTATAAGCCAAGAATCAGAACACTTCAGATTTGAAGATTAACTATTAAAGCAAATTGATAATACGGGTTCTCATTGGGATGCACTTATATGAACAAGTGTAATTTGTACTAAAAATTCAATTTAACACCTTCTCCCAATTTTCTTCTAATGAACAAAAAACATCATTGGCAATCTTTATATTTCTCCATGTTATCAGATATACTACACAAATATGTTTCTCATAAAATAATTCCAAATTTTAAATAAATATTTATTAAACATTTTTAAAGTTCAAGTGTTGTTTATTTTTTCTAATTATATGATGTATAGATATATCTTGCTATAACATACTAATTGAAACCAGAAAATCTACACAGTAAGTGAATAGGAATTACATTATAAAGCATTAGATAGTTCCAGATTGAAGTTAGCATGACTATTCAAACCTATTTCATGAAGAGTTAAATATTTCCTACCCACTTCACAAAGCATTGCATCATTTTATTTCTATTTTATTGGCATTTTAATAACTTTCAACATTAAGATTTCACTAAATTCAATTTAACAATCATAAAATTATGGCAATAACAGAAATAGCATTGTTCATAATATAAAATTAATCATATAAATTCATATAAAATCAGACCCATAGCAAATCAGATGAAGTTTAACTTCAACCAAAGGATATTTCCACCAAATCAGTAAGCGATACAGTGGTACCTTGGTATACGTCCGCTTTGGAATAAGTCCAACTTGGTATATGTCTTGTTTGGATGCGAAAAATTTTGCTTGGTATACGACTTTTATTTGGAATACTACTGATTTGTGTGCTAAAACTTGTATGAGTCTGTTGTGTATCTCTTAGAAACACATTCCATATATAAAACTTTCAGAGAAATACTACCCCAATAAAGTCCAAACAAGTCATAACAACATTGTCTGGAATGACCAGACAATATCATATTTTCGAAACATCCTGAGAAGGCAGAAGCAAAGTTCTTTGGACAGATTTTTAGTAAAAGTCAAACCTGGTGAGCTTCAGCAAGGTTCAAGTAGGGAAAAGAGAGAGAACATAGTAAGAGAAAAAACACCAGAATTTTAAATTCCTGAACTTTTACTGGAAGAGGATTCTCCTTCCAAACAATATCATCATCATCTCCTCCCTTCTCAACACCATCCTAGTATGCACTCGACTCTTCTCAAATAGTGAGGTTAAATTTTTATTTATTTTCATCTACTGTAATTGATTTGTATTTATGTATTTTAGTATTAAGCAGTGTTTAAATTATTTTATACAATCCCATCAATATATAATATGCCAATAACAATAGGATTTTTTTTCACGGGAACAGATTAATCATTTTCTCTTTATTTGTTATGGGAAAAATTCGTTTGGTATAAGTCCAAGGATCTGGAACGGATTAAGGATGTATACCGAGGTACCATTGTATTTTAATTATATTGTGTGTACAGATGTTATTTGTCACAAATTGTTTATTGCATTATTTATTATTCAGTAGTGTTTTACTATGAAAGAAAGACTTCTGGAATCCCTCCTAATGACATCTTTATTTACATATTTTGATATTGCAGTTACTTGTTACAAGTTTCATAAAAATTTAAATTAATATAAAATAATCATTGTTCGTCAAAGTTTTACATAGAAATAATAATAATTAATTATTTTTTAATTTTAACAAACACTATTTCTCTCTTATTTTTGATAGATGAAAGTATGCAAAGGAAAAATTATTTTATATTTGAGCTAAATTTAGAAAAAAATTTGAATAAAGTTTATTAAAAAAATCAATAGCATAAAAAATAAGAACCATTCTATATTTGAGCTTCCAAAGTAAAAGTTGATAAGATATTCTGTATCAGAAGTCTATCATTTTGTTAACTGTTCTAAACATACTAAATATCTGATAATTGAGATCCATTTTTTGCTGTACTATTTGATTTTCCATATATTTTAAAATGCAATTTTAAACATTTAAAAAATAATTTTACAATTAAAAAATAAAAAATACTACATATTAAGGATCTATGGTAACTTTTGCAATACATTTTGTTCTACTTATTAAAAAAGTGAATTGTTTATGATGATGAAATATAAAAACAAACTTGCAGCATAGTGTATACTGTAAGACATGGCACTGGCCATATCCTGGCCCTTCACACAATCAATTTCTGAATGACAGAAATTTTAGAAGTGATGTTAATATAATATGGGCAGTCAGAATATTATAGAGAGAATTAATAGCAAAATTTGTTGTATATTAAAGAAAAGAGTACATTAAGCAAGCATACAATATATAGGATATATATATACATTGTCAAATTTCAATATATTTTTTTTAATTTAAATTTTTATATTCAGATGCCAACATACAGAGGGTGTTAAAGTAAATTTGAGATGAATTTGAAGTTCAATAATTTAAAACGTTTAGATCAATCAAATTTATTTTTTACCACGTGTTTGGATCACACTGCATCTCCATTGCATTTCAAACTTGCACAATTTGGAAAATACTCTAAAATGGCAGTGCTGACTGCTGTAGAAATGGAAATTTTGTTCAGAAAATAATTTAATTATAATTACTCCTCAACTATCATCAAGGAGGAATTAGCAAAACAAAAAAATTTTGAGTAAAAGTACTATATGTAGAGTAATCAAAAATGAAGGGAAAAAACATTGGGATAAATTAACAGGTGAAAATTCAAATCTTTGTGTTAAGTCTAAAACTGCCCAAACCAGCAATAATATCAGAAAAGTGAAAAATTTCAAAACTGGTTCAAATCCAGTCTGTCAGAAGGCAATTGCTAAATGCTGTAGCCCCTGTGTGACAAGAGTTAATACAATTATTCATAAAGATTTAAGCTTAATAGCCAAGAGAAAGACCAAAATCCACAAACTAACAGCTTTGCATTGTCAAAACTGCAAACCAAATGCTAGAAAATTGTATAAAAACTGTTTGGCAGGTGATAGGGCAGAGTTTATGATAAATGAATATATCTTTGTCTAAAGTTAAGTTATTTTAATGGAGAAATAAAAATTACGTACATGCAACCAGGAGATGAGGTGCCTGAAGAATAACAAACACATTGCAATGAAAGATGGTTTTTAAAGCATCTTTCATTCAACATACTGTATTATAAAAAAATCAAAAAACTTCATTTATTACAATAAATGCTCGAAGTGCTGTCCATTTATTTCCTAGCAATAATGAGCATGTTAAATGAAGTTTTGCAACAAACCAATCAAAGTGTTTAGTGAAATATTGGCAGTTTCGTTCCTTATTCATTCCGGCAACTCCTCCATATGCATTGTTCTGTTAAAAAACACCCAATTTTTTATATGACTCCCACAAGAAAAAGTGAAGCGGACTTAAATTGGGTGATCGAGGTGGCCATTCGATTGTTCCTCTCCATCCTATCCATCTACCAGGAAATGTTTCATCTAAATACTGCATAATTGATGCCCAAAATGTTTTTGCAATAGTTTTTGTAGAATAGCGTCTCATTGCCATCTGGCGATCTGGCCACGTGGAAGCATTAGCAGTGATCGCAGTGAATCATCTCCATGAACATTAAAGTCAACATGAGTGTTTTTGGGTTTTCCTAAAAGATAAGATAAGAATGTAGGATATAAGCATACCTAGCATCATACCAAATTTCAAAAAATTCTGATAAACCATTTTCGAAATATTTAGCCGTTTCCATACATTTTAGCCATCCTGTATATCAATGGCATGAGTAAGTAAGGGAGTAATGACCTAATCACTGGATGTATCAACTTCAAATTTAGCACAAAGATAGCATTCATGTCACATCCAAATAAAAAAATCCAAATTCCCAAAATTTTTTATTTACAGCCTCAAAAACAAAAGAAAATAAAAAAATGTTATTGTCGTCGTCAATGGATGGCACAATATCTTTTAGAAGTTCAATTATTTAAAAAATAAAATTATTATTTTTTTATTTAAAATTAAGATCTATTAGATCATTACACTGCTCCATTTCTTAATAAATAATCAATCAAAGTTTAAGCTCTTCAAGCAGGGAAAGAAAAACTACTTCACTTCTAAACTAGAAAACTTTTAATATACATTAAAAATAGCATACATAATGTTATGATGTTAATGTATGCTATAGGTTAGAGATTTAATATTGAAGAGGGCTCAGTAGAATTGAAAATACTTTATATTAAAAGTTTTCTAGTTTAAAAATGTAGTAGTTTTTCTTCCCCTGCTCGAAGAGCTTAAAGTTTGATCGTTTATTTAAATTACTTAAATAATAATAAAATACTATTTAATATTAAAAACTTAGTGCTTGATGAATTAAAATTAATGATCTTCACAGTTTTAATCATATTTATCAGTCACACTAACTTTGACATCATTCATTATAGATAGGTTTGTGATTTATTTAAATAGTTTTTTTCAAGCTTAAATTTTAATTTTTGATAGCTATTTTCAGTATGCAAGAATAAGAACTTTTTTCTAATATAATAATTCATTTAAAAGCATTTCATATATGGAAAAGTACTACTAAAACCAGTTGGTTGCTGTTTAAGGCAAATGCTCCAACCCCAGACCACTGAGCACAGTCTCCATAGGATGGGTGGCTGTTGGAGCCTCTAGTACACATACACACATACATATAATATAAACAGTGTATATTATAATAGAAATTAACTAGAAAAATATAATTCAAATATAATCACTAGTCAAATGATTCCTAATGGATAATATTTTTTATAATTAAACTGTGAGAATTATTAAATTTATAAGATATTTATTAAATAAATAAATTTAAAAAATTTTTATTTTAAAAAAACATATTTAAAAATTTGTAAAATAAAGTTTTAAATATGTAAATAAACAAGCTGTAAACAAAGAGTATGAACAATTTGAAATAAAATGTATTAAATAAAACTTGTAAGTTAAAAATTGAATTTATAATAAACTGACCACTAAAAAACAATTTAATTTAGAATTAAATGAGTGATATTACTACATTAATAATTAAATTTATATTAAAATGATGACATCAATTAAAGTTCAATTATCAAATAACAGATGCCATTAACCTAAATTTAATTATTAACTCAATAAATATCCACTAGAAGTTATTTGGATTTATACATATATAAATACACATACAGTGCTCCTAGTTATAATGCAGCTTTGCAGATTAGGGAATCAAACTTGCATTATTAGTTAAATGCACTATAACTGATGGTTATAGTTATTTTCTAATTCAGTGATTCTTTAATAGTCTAAAAACTCTTCTAATTTTACATCACTGAGCATAGTAAACATAGCTGTGCATTTGATATTTTCTAATAATAAAAAGGAAACAAATTCGAAATGGTGTGAATAGCTAATAAGTTTTATTTGACATTAATTAGTTGTTTACTTCATATATTTATGTTGCGAATGAATGAAAACATCAGTAAGTTATAGGGGAAATGACTGATAAACCAAAGTTTAATACTTAGATATATACAAACAAAATTTTCAAATATTCCTATATTTTCACATAAAACAATAAATACACTAAGTCGTCATAAAAATATTCAGCAAATTTATTTAATTACTTCTTTAAAAAGTCAGACTTTTATATTGATTTTATGAGAGAATCATTTTTTTTAGAATCCTATTTTTTAGCTTAATTGCTTTATCCAGTAAGCATTTTTTTGTTTTGAATGTATTGCTCATTAAGACTGGTTTATTTGAATGGGAAAGCCTCCTGCAATGAAAGTAGCATCTATATTTTTAATATAGATGCTATAGTAGCATCTATATTTTTAATATTTTTCAAAGGGATGGAGAATGGGAAAATGAAGGATATTTTTGCAAAGTCGCATATGGAAACCACCCGGCAACATCTGTGGCTTCGGGGGTGTTTTTGGTGCGCAAGTGTGAAGAACGGATCTGTTTAGGGAGTGGCCTTCGGGGGTGTTTTTGGTGCGCAAGTGTGAAGAACGACACAAAGGTTCAGGGAGAGGGAGACAAAGGTTCTGGGTGTAAGACATTAAGTGTCGAACTAGATTGAGTTGGACCATGATTAGACAAGCGTGTATTAGACTGTGTATTCCACTAACTTTGTATATTGCCTAATTCAGTTATTAAACAGTTGTTTTGTTTTAACGATCTCAGCCTTCATTATCTAACAGAAAAACATACAGCATATCCAAATTCATGGTATATAAGACAACATTCTATCCAGACAAACACTGCACATACATTACAAACTCGTAAACTATGATATTTAATAAGTTGGTTAGCTGTGTTCAGTTCAATGACCTTATAGGCGAAGTTGCACCAATGTGTAAAAAGGAAATAAATTAAACTAACATGATGATAAAAAAGAAACAGAAAAACAGAAAAAGTGGTGTAAATAGCTACAAATAAAACAAATAACAAAACGATAATAAGATCAAACCAAAAAGTATATAAAAATTAAAAACACAAATATCTGTCAAAACGGCCATAACAATTACTATTACTAATAAGAATATGGAGATTAAAATCAAAACTATTAAAATGCAATGAACATTCTGTTATAAAATATAGACACTTGATTAATATATATTTAATAGAGTACAATTACAATGATTGCAAACAGGATGGTGCCCAATAGAAGATGCCTATGAGTGAGCCAGCTGTGCCCTATATGGAGCCTTTCAAGAATGAGTTCCTCTTTCCTCTTACTGCAATGGCTAGATACCCAATGCTCAAATAATGGTTTGATTTCCTGAAGTTTGTTGTTAGATTGTTTATCCCACATATGCTGCCATAATTGCTTCAGTTTTGATTTCACAATTGCTTCTTTAATAAAAAGTTTTAGATCAGTAAAAAGGGACTTTAAAAACTCATGAATGGTTATACATGGCTGACTTGGCAGTGATGTCAGCCAGTTCATTACCCTGAATACAAACATGTTCAAGAACCCAACAGTATATCTCCTTTTAGATAGAAGGGAGAGGAGCTTTTGAATTTTAATCAGAACTGGATGTGGGAAAGATTTCCACAAGATGAGAGTCTGCAATGCAACTAAGTGAGTTAGACTAAATAATACTGTGATGATATTCTTTCTTCTGATATATCTCAGGACAAGCAGTATAATATACATTCTGTACAGTGAATATACATTCTTCTGATATATTGCAGGACAAGCAGTATAATATACATTCTGTCCAGTGGGAATATCTGTTCAGAACAGACATATCATCACAGACAAAAACATATCCCATAGAGCCAATAGATTCAGAGTCGTCCATAGATATTGAGAGGTCTTCTTTTTTGATAGCAAATAATGTTGTTTTATTCTCCAGTGGGAATATCTGTTCAGAACAGACATATCATCACAGACAAAAACATATCCCATAGGGCCAATAGATTCAGAGTCGTCCACAGATATTGAGAGGTCTTCTTTTTTGATAGCAAATAATGTTGTTTTATTGTATTCCATTTTACAGAATCGCATCTCTATCATTATCTTGTCGAGTAAATTGAATTTCATAATTCCTTTCTCCATCTTTCCTTTTCACTGTTCAAATGATAGAAATCTGCAAAGAATTGTTGGAATACATAGTCCATGATGGAATCCTTTGGATGACAATGAAGGCTAAAATCCACAGAGATGGGGGCAAATATCCCATAGGCCAACAGGATTTGTTCATACTGGGAGATGGACATTGTATCCAAACTGATCTCACTGAGCAAATCTTGCATTTGCAGAAGTAAAAATGTTTTTTATTTTTTTCGTTATTATAATTATTGATAAAATAATATTTATTGTATAATTTAAAAATTAATTTTAAATATAATAGTTATGTAAATGAATATCTCTTTAAAACATGACCACTACTGGTCAAAATGTTGATTGTTCATCTTTGTTGTCAATAATTGTCATTGTGTCTGTTATGGTGACTTGTGTTATGTTTTACTATAGCCCAACCTATTATGTATGTATGTATGTATGTATGTATGTATGTATGTATGTATGTATATTATGTATGTATGTATGTATGTATGTATGTATGTATGTATGTATGTATTACCAGCAAGTTGTCTGACTAGAAATTTTGGAGATTAATAAAATAATGGTGATTAATGATGTTTTGGAATCTTGTCTGTTGGTTGTGGCTGTATTTCCATTTCTATTAAAATGATAGACATATATAATGAATTTGGATGTTAGGTTGAGATCTTGTGTTAGAATTTCAGCTGTGACAATCTTCTGAAGAAATCTACTGGATGGAATGTTGCAATATTTGAAATTTATCAGAGATATTATATATAAATATAGATTGTATATCCCTAATCTGAAATTCCAAAATTCAAAATATTTTGAAATCCATAACTTCATTTTCATATCAGAGAGCCTTTCAGGATAGAACAATTACCACTTTATGCCATGAAAGATGTCATAATAGTGTACTTTTTCATCATACAAGTACTATTAATCACTAGTACCCTTAGATTATGTAGTTTCATATTTTTATCCAATCTACCTGATTGCATTTTATATAGGGCAAAAAACTTTTCAAAATGTTATTGTTTATAAAAAAAATTATTAAATTAACATGCCAATAAAACTTTAAATACAATAAAATTGGTAAATTCATAATAATTTCATCAGATATGGTCTAAAGTGTATTGTAAAAATTTAATAGTAATATATTAAATTTTTTAACTCTCTTTTGATCTTGCAATATTTTCCAATATTTTCCAGTCAATAAATCAAACAGATAAATTACATGATTTACAGATTCTCCTAACTTTATTTACAGATAATTTTTTTTGAGGCATAATCATAAAATAATATTTAAAATAGGTGTATAAAAGCTAAAATAATACACAAATCAATAAATTGTACCAAAAATCAATAATTTTATTGTTTTAGATGGGCCATATTATGATATAGGCAGATTTATGATAACATTTATATAAATAAAGCCAAAAAACATTCTGGTTTCTAACCTCTGCAGCAGTTTGCCAGAGTGGCAATGATGTCTAATGAGGTCTATGGCATATAGAGGAGTGTATTAGGTGATTTGAATGGATAGGTGGCCCTCAATTATTCCTAGAAAATATTATCTTCATCAATGGCCTGAGGTAATATAGCACTCTTAGAAAATTATATAGCCAAAACAAGAAGGTCCTGAACTTTATCTAAGGAGTGTATCTGTTGATCTACATATTGAAGAACAGTGACATGTAAAAGATAAGCAGTTGTATAGGCTAATATACTCAATATAGCTTTATAAATATGGCCAATCTAATCAGCTAAAACAGTTTCATGTACATATGATTGCTGATTTAATTGGCAGCTAGCAGTTCATTGTTTTTAAAATAATATTTAAAATAATATTGAATATATGTCTAAAAGTATTATTTAAATATATTTAAATAATATTAAGTATATAATATAAATGCAACTGAATAAGAAATTTCAGTTGGATTTATAATATGTTACTTCACATATTTTTCTGAATAATAAAGCTTTTATTCCATAGCATTCAACAAATACTTCTGTATAAAGGTTATAAAATAATCAAATTCACATAACTAAGAACTGCTTACATATATTAAATACCCGTTTATTACAGGTTTATAAATTTGTTTATGAATTATATCTAGTCGGGCACCCCTCGTGAAGTGAATTTATTTTATTTTGATGTATTTTAATTTTATTTATTTTTTGGCTTAACTAATTTAAAAAATATATATATATATATATACTATTGTCCTAGAATCTTGTAATTTAGACGTGTTCCAATCTCTTTTACATTGTAACTGATGATGGTATAATGTACACTGAAAACATTTTTACTGAGAATTATATTAAAAGAGTGATTTCTTTTAACTGCTGATTGTGCTTTAAGGATAATTGAACTTTGTTATAAAATAATTATGATGTTCTTAAAATTGAAGTTATTTTATTTATTCTTTGGAATTTTCAATGTTCTACGAAATATCATATTATGTATTTATTATTTAATTTATGACATCATCAGAGTTTCCCGTTTCGTGTGTTTTCCCGGCTCGTTTGACTTTTCGGGCCAGTCCCCGAAAAGTTTGAAAATCGGGGTTTCACTGTACTTAGATAAAACAATTCCAGATGCAATGTAGTTTGTTAAATTTTCTTTTTTAGTTTTACTTGCTTCAAATTTTGTTAAATTTGAAGCAAGTAAAACTTGACCACGAGGACATCTTCACCTCATATGACTATGAAGCCCTCTATCCGTCGCTTAGGATTGAGCCAATCTGTTTAAATTTTTATAGGTTTTTACTGGAGTACGTCCCCCAAGACCAGAGAGATCCGGGTCTATTAAGGGAGGTAAGTTACATCATTTGCTATGGATCGTATTTTACCTTTAGAGGCAAAACATACAAACAAGTAACAGGTGTGCCTATAGGAAGTCCTATAGCTGGTACATTGGCGGAGATCCTTTTAAGGTCAGTAGAGAACAATGTACTCCCGCAGTTCCAACCTCTAATTAAATTTTGATGATAATCAAAATAAGTGAGATACTAAGATATGTGGATGATCTCCTCATCATTTGGAAGGATGGATCTAAAATAGACAATTTTGCAGACAAGTTTACCTTAACACAGTTCAGTTTAAGCCTAAAGAAAGACCAGGTAAAGTATGTTCGAGATTCATTTTTTAGACATCTATTTACAGGTAAATGGGCAAAACATTAGAACAATGGTATACAGAAAATCAACTTATCAGCCTATCCTCATCCCAAACTGGTCAAACGATCAGATTAGTTACAAAAAAGCAATTAGCAAAAAGTTTCAAAGTCTGTACAGGAGAGTGTTAAAATATTGCAAGGAGGGTGAAGATTTAACAAAGGAACTGTGTTACATAAGAAATATAGGAATACAGCATGGATACTCAAAAGCATTCCTGTTACGGATCTTCAGACAAGTAAATAAGTGCATGACTAGTAAAACTTATCAGCCTATCCTCATCCCAAACTGGTCAAACGATCAGATTAGTTACAAAAAAGCGATTAGCAAAAAGTTTCAAAGTCTGTACAGGAGAATGTGCAATTTCAGTCAAATCGGGGAGGGGAACATCTGACCGTCTCCTTGTTAGTCAAGATCAGAACTCTTATGTGATAGGCTCGCACTCAAACTCATTTACATAAATCTATCAGACAATTTCTATTTCCTCTACTCTTAGGATATTACTGGCAATCATGTTATTCATCTTTAACATTATAATGTTTTATAATTCCATTGAAGAGAGAATTTTTAACTCAATTACAAGATCTTTATCTGGCAGTGATGATCTAAGATTAGATGACATTGTGGCATATCATTGAAAGTGAAATCATTGCATTTATTACCACCATTTTTGAAGGTTTGAGTGAGGAGTGTGAGTATCTTTACCTTTAACTCAAACAAAATACTAAATAAAAACCCACTAAATAAATATAATAGGTAATAAGTAGATATAAAGAAAAGATTTGTTTGATTCTTCACAATAATCTGTAAAATACTTTTATTTTTTTGTCATCCTGAAGAAGAAATAAGATACATTGGAAGATTGAACAATACATTAAATAGTCATTAAAGTTGTTATTAGCTTTTTTCCTATCTTAAAGGAATAATAATACAATTTCAGTTTTTTGTTTTCCCCATATATATGAAATCAACATCTGAAATTTGGATTATAACAATGTGTTGGATGTATACTAAAATCTTTTAGATAACATTGTTTGGACTATTAAGAATGGCTTATAAAAACCATGATAAAAACAGACTAAAGCTGTATAACATAATATTAAGGTAGATTATGATAAAGCTTAAAGATAAGAAATCTAAACCTATAAAGAATAGATTATTGAAGCATAGAAGTATTTAAGATAAAATTTACTATTTATTGAATTTGATGGAATCTGAAACCATTCTCCAAAATGGAAATACAATGGATTCCACTTAATTGGAACACGTTGGGCCCAATTAAGTATCTGTCCCAATTAAACGAACTAATAATAAATTCTAAAATAGAATATTTAATACGTATATTAAAAAATAATAATTAGGTTACTAAAGCTGTAGACATTCTGCAACTAATAATAGCAAAGAGACAAACTAAGCACTATACAGAAATGGATCTTTATTTCAGAAAGAAATGCTTTCGACCTTTCTCAACAGGTCTTCATCAGACTGTTGAGAAAGGTCGAAAGCATTTCTTTCTGAAATAAAGATCTATTTCTGTATAGTGCTTAGTTTCTCACTTTGCTATTATTATTTCTGCATAGTACTTGGTTTGTCTATTAATAATTAGGTACCTATTTTAATGCTTTATTAAAATAGATACCTAATTATTAGCTTTTCAGTGATCTCTGACTTTGTATTCAACACTAGGCTCCTGATATTCATGCCTCACCTGATAACTATAGAAAACCATTGATCTAATGTTTCTTCGACTTCTGGATCCTTTTCATCACACTTTCTGTTGGATATTCTTTGACTTCTGAATCCTTTCCATCATGCTTTCTTTTCGCTGTTCCATTCGACTTCTGAATCCTTTCCATCACGCTTTCTTTTCGATGTTCCTTTTCTTTCTGTAATGCCCACTCCTTAAGCAGTTGATTTTCTTTTTGTAGAACTTCTTCGACTTCTGGATCCTTTCCATAACGCTTTCTTTTGAATGTTCCTAGAATTACTTTCTGTAATGCCCACTCCTCATGCAGTTGATTTTCTTGTTGTAGGAAACTCCCTATAGTAAATTTTGGTATATCAATTATATCAGCAAGTCTACCATGGCTTGTATTAAATGGCTGGCTTTTAATTTTATCCAGTGAAGCAATTTTACTTGAAAGTGTAAAATCATTTCTTGACATCTTAGCAAAGATTTAAATATTTTAAATAAAATCGAAATTGTAAATGAATATTGCTAGGTACAGTATATAGTAATGGTAGACTCTTAAGCAGACGTATGCTTGCCAGATGCATGACGATAGATAATTGATTTGCATCATGCTAATGTTGCCAAATAATAATGTACTTTCGAAAAATCCCTAAAATATGTCTTAAAAGACATTTGAAATATCTCTAAAATATGTGTAAAATACATACTTTCAAAAAAATCCCTAAAATATGTAAAAAATTGCTAAATTTCTTTACTGTTATTGTCCCAATTAAATGTTTAAATTATGTGTTAGTTTATCAATTTGGTTTCTGTTCTTTTAGATTTGGCTCAATTAAGTGGAATCGACTGTATTTACTTATTGAGTTATACATTTCTAATGTTCTTATTTCTGCTAATCATAAAATTCTGGTGTCACAGCTTTAAGGTGTTTTATAGTATAGTATAATATTTTAGTATAGTATTTTAAATAATAGTATCTTATATATAGTATTAATAATAGTAATTAATAATTAATAAAATAATAATAGTATATAGTATACTAATAGTATAGTATTTTATAGTACAGGTATCCTTCATATAATCTACCATAATTTTACACTGCTCCATTATTTCCAACTATAATAGATTGCAAATTTAGCTCACTGGGCAGGAAAATCCGAAATCGTCACACACAACGGATTTACTAAAGTGCACTTTTGGCTCAACCGAGCCCTCCTCAGTAGTTTCACTTTACAGCTCAACTGACCATTAGAATTTTAAATTGCCTAAAAAACAAAACAGCCGCACCTCCCCTAGCAACATTGTTTTCAACATTACAAGAAATGACAAAGATAAAAGGAACCTATTAGGGATGGCCTGGTATTTATGAAATTAAAATAGATAATAGGGATACTGGTCAAGAGGAGGTTTATATTGGCTCAACAGTGAGATCTATAAACAAGAGAATTCAAGAACACAAGATGGACAGAGAGAGAGGGAAAGGTGCTATGGCCTTAGCACAGATGCTTGGCATACGAGACTACACCCAGGTGGGATGAAACGAGGGTGGTAAGGGTGTTAGGAGACCCGAAAAAACTTATGATAACAGAAGCTATAGTGATATTCAGGAAGAAAGCAATAGGTGAAAAGATTATTAACTATAATGACCCATTTAAGTTGAGCCAGGCATGGGAATACTGCTATAAAGTGGAAACTATTTCGAATAATTACATATGAAATTGTTTTTGATGGAATAAGTTACAGTGCATCCTGTGTGAAAAATCTTTAGTATTTGGTGTCTTATGCTACTGCTAACTATAATGTTTTTTTATGACGTCCTGGTGTTTATTTTTCTGGTAGGAGTTGGTGTGGAGGTACTGCGTATTTAATGTGCTACATGTGAGGGACTGTGTATGTTTTTGCGAGTTACGTAATGAGTTTTTGTGAATGTAACTGTATTAATTGATTGTGTTGAGCTAAACCTGTAGCATTGTTTCGTACGATCGTCGAAAGGTGAAATGTTGACTTTGCTCGCTAGGGGAGGTGCGGCTGTTTTGTTTTTTAGACAATTTAAAATTCTAATGGTCAGTTGAGCTGTAAAGTGAAACTACTGAGTAGGGCTTGGTTGAGCCAAAAGTGCACTTTAGTAAATCCATTGTGTGTGACGATTTCGGATTTTCCTGTCCAGTGAGCTAAATTTGTAATCTGTTATATCCTTCATATATAAAATTATTAAATTGCTATAAAAAATTTTGAAATGAATTATAAAAAAAGGCTTAAAAAGTAAATTATAATTCAAAATTAAATTTCAAATATTAATTTAAAACAGTTTTTAATTTGGAATAAAATATTACTTTATCAAGATTTCTTTCTCCATCTTCAGTACATTGTGCACCAAGAAGACGTTCTGTTTCTTGATCAGTATCACATTCTTCTGGAACAAATAATTTGTTGTATATAAATAATTTCTAAATATTTTAATTTTAATCTATAACAATAGTATAAATTTGAAGCATAGAAAATGATTCTATGAATCAAATTTTTAGTTATAAATTTGTGAAAAATTTAAGACTAAATATATTATCAACAATGATAAAAATAAAAAGGAACTAACTAATTAAATAATTTAAAAAAAGTATAAAATTATAATTGAATGATTTATTTTAGAATTATAGTCATGGTGCCATAATCTTATATAAGAACTTTCTGAAGTATAATTTTTTCGCAAATCACATTACAATCATTTGGTAAATGCTAGTAATATATCAAAGGAATTATTCTTATTGGAATAAATTATCACTAATTTGAAAAAGTGATTGAGAATATATCTTTAGTATATCTGCATTCCATGATCTCCCAAAAGACCAGTTCCCTAAGGACATCTTTGTCACCCTGGAGGATCCGGGTTCAAACCCAGGTCTCACACCTCCAGTTTTTCAGAAGGGATTTGGGCCCAGCCTGTTGAATCCCATCCATCAACCATCTGATTGACCTGATCATGAGTGTTGGCCAGTCTGTGATGAGTTCTATAAGTGGCACCACCAAATACAGAATATCCTAATGAGGATATGGCGGCTTAACTAACCTAAATTATTTAACCTAGTCTGGTTTATCCAACAAGTAATCTTAAAATCTGCATTACTAACAGTTCCTCTGAATCTGGGAACTATTGATCTCCATCTGATGATATCAGACCTAGAATAAATCCAAATCTAGATTACTTCTAGTTATTCTTTTATTAAATATACAAGCAAATTTTTATATACAACAAATTGAAAGAATTGATTGCCTCAATTATAATTTGGCTCAAAGTAATATAGACTTATATATTATTTTAAGCAGGGGTGCAGAGTCAGACAGCAAACGATCTGACTCCAACTCCACCTTTTAAAAAAAATCCGACAATGATTCCGACTCCCTAAAATTTGTGAGGTCCGACTCTGACTTCAGGGACTTTTGAGTTTAAAAATCCGACTCCAACTCCACCCAAAAACCTCCACTCCGCAACTCAGGGTTGCAGAATTGAATGACAACTCAGCCTCCACCTTTTAAAAAAAATCTGACTCTGACTCCCTAAAATTTGTAAGATCCAACTCCGATTCTGATAGTTTAAAATTCTGACTCCATCCAAAAACCTCCGACTCCCCAATTCCCGACTCCGCAACCTTGACTTTAAATCCAAATTTTGCAACCAAATTTGATTGTAGTTCTGAAAATTATAATTATTTTTAGGTAATATTTTTGAAATAAACTTTCCAAAATACTGATAAATGAGTCCACTAGTTTATAAAAATGTTTATTTTTTGTAATCAAGATCTTTTTTTTACCATTAAAACTAAACATATTTCCTAAATATATGAAGTCTTATTATTTTATTGATCTATAACAATTTTGTTTCTCAAAATATCATTTCCTCTATGTGCCACAGCTTGATTTTTATTCAGATCATCATGCTAAACTTTTTTATTCATTGAGAAAGGATATGACATTTCTTTCAAATATTATTTTCAGTTTCTGTCCAAAAAAGTTATTTTCTGAATATAGCAGATACACACAAATTTTTAGTAGCATTTTTTATTTCTTTTATAGGATTTCCAATTCTATTTGATATTTTCTATATATAAATTGAAAAATATAAGTGAAAATATATTTTTGCCTTTAATAATTTTGTGGCATATATTTATATATTTATTTATCCTAGTTTTAATAAAACTTTCAGTTAAAAACAATTAAAGCAATTGTAAGAACAACAGATTTTTTTGAAAAATAAGATTTGTTCTATTTACTTAACAATAAACGTTTTCATTAAAAAAAAGAATTAAATAATAATTGTTATACCTAATGTTTTAACTCCAGAATAGTCATTTTGTTTCCTCATTTTTTATTATTTATACTTTTAATTCACAAAGGAAGTCAAATTCTAGCATTCAATAAAAATAACATCAGATAAAATCTCATTTTTTATTATAGATTTTTATATGATTTTAATAAACATCTTTTTATTATATTTTTTCTGTTATTAAATTTTATATTATAATATAATTGTATTGTAAATTTCATTCTGTTTTTTTACTATATATAAACAATTTTTATTCAGCATTTTTGCATTGTTTTTCTTTTTAAAACCTTTTGCATTTTGGTGGTTAAAGAACAAAATTTTCATGTATAATATTACGTCTATGGGAAACTGTTCAAAGTTCCATCCATTCATTTTATAATCAATAATTAGGAATGCATCTTTATCAATATGATGAGAATCCTCCTGTATATTATAACAATAATCATATATGATATATGCAAGATCTGATGCTAGGATTTCTTTCAAAGTCTAATTGTTATCTTTTAGATATTATAATATTTTTAAATATGCTCATAATATTTAATTTTTTCAAGTAATTATTTTGAATATTAAACAAACAGTCCACATATTCATGGACAAAAATATATTACAAATTATCAAATAGATTTTGAATTACTTAAACATATATTTCTATTAAAATCTTGAAAAATTTTCATATTTACTATATGTTTTTACATGATTCATAGTGGAAAAAAAAATAGTTTTTATATTTTTTGAAAAATAAATAACAGCAAATTCATAATATAGTAGTGCTCAAAAAATTGCATTATTTGCTCTTTTTAGCTATACAGATAGTCCTTGACTTACAATGGTTCAGCTTCAAATCCTGCCATTATGAGTTGGAATAATCATAAATCATAAATGCTCAAAATATGAATTTTTCACTAATAATGTTTAATAGGACACTATACATTAATAAACATAAATAACACAAAATTACAAGAATCAGACACAAAGGATGCTTTCCATATTTCCTATCATTAGGTCAGAACTCAAACTCATGAATTATATTGACTAATCATAGAATTAACAGATTTAATCACTGTTGTAAGTAAAAGTGGTTATAAATCAAGGACTACCTATATGTTCTAAAACATAAAATACAGGAATACCTCGATTATCGCGGTTAATGTTGCCAAGAAAAATACCGCAATAATCGAATCCGCGATAATCGGGATAAATAATGCATGTAAAATGGGTGATCATTGCCAAGGCTTTTCCAAATATATTAATTAAATTTTATGTATAAGGTAAAAAAGAAATGTGTTGAGCGTGCTAATCTTCTAAGTTGATCACTCTACGCTTCTTCTTGATAGCTGTAGCCTTGATATCATCCTTGTTTCCTTTAGCATTCACTGTAGAGGTAAATAAGAAGAGAAATAAATATCCACATGTACTTCAAGTAGAGGTGGATTGTTACTGGTGAATGGTGAGCAAGCACTATCGGATAAAAACGAAGCTCTACTTGGAGAGTGGCGACTCGAACTAAATGTAATTCTGGTTGCATATGTAGTGGGCTACATCACGCGACCGCGATAATTCAAATTTAGAGCGCAATAATTCGAATTTTGGTATCAAATTATAAACCGCGATAAATCGAGAATCGCAATAATCGAAACCGCGATAATCGAGGTATTCCTGTACTGCATAATTAGTTGTTCATATTGCATCATTCTATTACAATATGCTCTCTTGGATATATATACCTATATATATATATATATGAACAAATGTGCAATGCATATAACAGTCATTGTTATGTTTTGAGATTGGTATTCTTATAATGGCTAAACTTTTGCAATGCTGATGCTGATGTGAAATACTGCTAACAATTCACTATCATCAGTAATGCATTTATTAAAGAAAATATGAGAAATGGATAGCCATATTACGAAGAAGAAAAGTGGATGCCCTCAAAAGTCTCCTATAATTAAAAACTGAATTCTGAAATATCAATCTCTGAAACAGAAAGGTATCTTCAGCTGATCTGAAAACTATGGAAGGAGCATGCTGGAGTAAATGCAAGTACCATTATTGTATGACATGATTTTTCTGCTAGCTTGGTAGAACAACATCCTAGAAAAACAATTATTGCCTGCAAAAAAAAAAAAAAACATCTGAAGTTGACAAAGAATCCTGCTAATTGGTCCCAAGTGGAAATACAGTGGTACCTTGGTTAACAACAATAATCTGTTCCAGCATTACTGTCATTATCCAAAGCGCGATTCCCCATAGGATTTAATTGAAAATTGATTAATTTGTTCCGGCTCCTTCCCACAACCATAGTAAATATTAAAAATGCAGATAAAACTCATTTAAAATGTCCTAAAATATGGAAAATATCATTTATTTATTATATTTGCTACAAAAAAATTAACATTAATAAAATGAATTGTTCGTGGAAACAGTTTTTAATTATCAATCTTCACCAGAAGGACAATTAGGCTCACTTCGGAGTTTTTGACAAACGAACCCGTAAATACTGATTAGCAGCTTATAGATTCAATGATTATTATATAGATTAAGATTTGATTTTGCCTTTTGATGGCGAACGAAAAGTGACACGCACCAATTTATTGTCTATATGAACTGTAGGATCTCGGACAGACATTATTTTTTTCTAATGGAATCCAAAACTGCGACGTCACACCACTCGCAGGTGTCAAGAAATATATAACACAAATAAACAATAGAATTAGACTTTGTTCGCAGAATTTAAAATAATAATCGTCTAGAAATCATCTTTAAGAAACTAAAAACTAGTGAACTGTTGCACGTCTATTTTTAATTAATTAAATAATTTGTTTTCATTATTATATGTTAATTATCATTTAGTTAAATATATCTTTATATGGTTATAATTTCATTAATTTTAATAATGATATTGTCGGATTTGAATTGATTGTTAAAAAAATAACGATTGACTGAGGTAATTAATCACGTGATGTGATGACTAACTGTTTTACAGAGCTTTATTTTGTCGGAAGTTCACATAATCAGGAGTCGTTAACCAAGACATTTTTTCTTTCAACCACTCGTCATTAACTAAAGCCGTCATTAACCAAGGTACCACTGTAAATGATTTTTTCTGATGAATCTAAATTCAACCTGCATAATTCAGCTGGACAGTAGACCTTAGAGAGAAAGAATAAAAATTTTATCCTATTGTATCATGTCTACAGTTAAGCATCCAATATCTCAGATGATATGGAAGATATATAACCTATAAAGAAGTAGGTCATCTTGAATTCCTCAGAGATATAGTATATGTCCAAATGTACAAAGATATTTTTGAAAAGAAATTATTGCCCACAATAAGGAATCTCTATTAGAATACATATTTAAAGATGATTTGGTATCATATAATATAGCAAAAATAATATATATTACTATCTAAAGCAGTCAACCTAAATTTCAAAAAAATTGTAATTTTTTTTAAATTCTATTCAAAATAAAATATTTGTCAATTTAGTGAAAAACTGGCTTCAGAGTAACTATATTAAATCATTAAAATAGCTTGGGAATAGTTGAGACTTAAATCCAATAGAAAACTTGGAATAAGATGGGTGCTGTATTAATGAAAAAGAAACCAACTCCTTTTAGACAATTTTAGGAAAACTTGCTTAATATTTGGTAGCATGAAATAACCCAGGAATACATTGAAAAATCTCATACTGTCAATGGCAAGTCAATGTTCCATAGTAATTAAAATAAGAGGTGGACAACTAAAGACTAGGAAGCAATAATAATGATTTTTTCATTTATCAGACTTTGTAATCCTAAAGCTAAATAATTGGGCAATGATTGGATAGATTTGTTACTGACTATCTTTGCAACAGTTTGTTGCAAAAGATTTTCGGTAAACAATTCTATTCATTTCCTCAATTATTATTGCAAGTATGCAAATATTGAAATTTTTATTATTCAATTGTATCAAAAATGAAACATTATAATAAAACAAGTTGTGGTACCATATGCATATTTATTTACTACTACTGTTCATCCTACTGAATAATAAGCATGGTAACTTTTGAGAAAACAATATGAAAAATCATGTAATAAAATATTTTTTTAGAATTACCATCTGTCAGCTGCATTATAATCATAGAAAAGCTTCCCTATAACTGAATTAAAAGCAAAATTTAAACAAAGACAAAAATTCAACAAAAATCAAACTAGAAAAGGATTTTTTTGATATTATTATTATTATTGAAATAATTATAAATTTAATTCCATAGTTTCTTATATAATTTTATACTTCAAATAAATATTTTGAAATTAGATTTTTATTGATATTAAAATTGTATATTCTTATAATTATATATATAAAATGCTTATTTATAGTCTGAAAATCAAAGATGTTTACCTTCCTCTATACCATGTTCTGTATGAGGTTCCTGCCCATCATGTTGTCCAGAATTTGAATGAGACAACCTAATAAAGAAATTTTTTAATTTGAAATTTAAATTTTCTATTTAATTGTTTAATAATTTTTAAATTAACAGAAAATAAGAAATTCAATACCAGAATTCATACTAATTTTAGTATATATATATATACTCTCCTCAATTTACATACAATTTGTATTCTTTGCAATATTATATAAATCTAATTTAATTTCATAAATTATCACAAATATATTTTATGTGATAATTTATAGATTTTAATTATATTATGATAAATTAAAATCATTATATGCTGTATGATTAGCAGATAAGAGAAATAATATCACAATATAATAAACATGTACAATTTACATTGTATTACAATTATTATTATTAAATAAACTGGATCTGAATATATTAATATGATTATGTACACATTATTTTCAGGTTAGACCTATTTATTGAATATAATGATAATCAATAAAATAGGTATTCTTTTTATTGCATAATTTAAAAGTGAATTTTTATTCACTTCTTGTTGAATTTTTTTAATTTTTGTATTAAAATAATTGTAAATAAAATTAAAAGTGTATTATTATATAATGTAAAACTTAAGATAATGTATAACATTGATTAAACAAGACTTGATTAATCAGGACTCTAATGTTATCAAAAATATTGTTACAAGTTTCATAATTATTGTTTTGATATTACTGTACAGAATTGCAGTACTATACTTGTATATTAAATTATAATTATGATTTTTAAAATATTTTTCATTTTAAAATTTTTTGCTTGTAAATTAAATTTACAGCAGTCAGATTTATGTTAAGTCAGAAATTCCCATATCATGATTATAATATGAACATTCTTATAATTAAAATATGGAATTTATAAAAATTAAGAACAAGAAATTAAATTTATAAACATAATAAATTATAAATATCCTAAATATATGTGAGGAATGCATTACAAATATATTCATGGAAATAAAAATTCATAAATAAACATTCTAACAAGTTTATATAATATCAAATCCCTTATACAGTGGTGCCTCACAATTTGACACTAATGTCGAATTGAGAAACTGTCAAATTGCAGGACAATATTTCCCATATAAGACTATGTATCTGATTGAACAGAAAGTTCTCGCACTTTTTGGAACTTTCTAAAACAACTTTTTTCTGAAACATTCTAGAATGTTCCATGGTAGTATATAAACAGGTCGGGGTACGTGCTATAAGAAAATACCAAATCCAGTCCTCTCACTCTACTTTACCATGACCAACCAATATCCACTAACCAAAGAGCAAGTTCGCCTGCTCCTCCTTTATGACTATCGTTCCAACAAAAAAGCAGCCAATTCTATCACTGATATCAATGCTGTGTTCGGCCCGGAACTGTTGCCAGAAGAACTGCATACGATTGGTACAAATGTTTCAAAAGTGGAGATCAGGACCTCAAACCATCATGTTCGAGTTGCTGCTACAAAATACAACCATCAACGCAACTTTCTACTGCGAACAACTCGACCATCTGCAGCAGAAACTGGCGGAGATCCACCCAGAACACCAGAACACTATCCTGCTGCATGACAATACATGGCCACTTATGGCTAGGCAGACTCACCAGAAGCTATTGGACCTGAACTGGGAGGTCTTGCCCCACCTGCCATATAGCCCTGACATTCCGATTACCACCTGTTCGCCACGCTCGATCGTCACCTAGCTGGCAAGGAGTTCAACAATGAAGCCGACTTGGAAGCCAGCCTGACCAACTTCTTCGAATTGCAGCCACTAGGTCTTGCCCCACTCGCCGTATAGCCCTGACATTGCACCTTCCGAATACCACCTATTCGCCGTGCTCAACCGTCACCTGGCTGGAAGGGTTTCAACAATGAAGCTGACTTGGAGGCCAGCTGACCAACTTTTTCGAGTCGCAGCCTCCAGAGTTTTATCGAGATGGCATCCATTCCTTACATAAGCATTGGCAGGAAGTGTTAACAACAATGGTGATTACATTGATGATTGAAGTCAGTTCTGTACATAAAATTTTCTTGGTTAAATAAAATGCGTCCAATAGTGCGAGAACTTTCTGTTCAATCAGATAAAATAGATTAATTCGTTATCGATCCCCATCGCATTCCTCTAATGGGTGAGGTAGAGAGATATATAATAAATTAAATAATATAGTGTATGTTTTATTATTGTATAACACACTAAATAACAGAATACACTATTTTATACAAAACACACAATTTAACGAAACGAAAGAGATATATAATAAATTAAATAATATAGTGTATGTTTTATTATTGTATAACACACTAAATTACAGAATAAACTATTTTATACAAAACACACAATTTACTAGTCCCTGGATGTTGGAACGAAATCTTCTAGCAGACACCCTAGCACCCATTAACTGTTGCACAATGTTGCCACAGTTGTCCTAGAATGCCATACTTGACTTACATTTTAATTGTTCTACCTTTCTGCACTTTATCTATAATTTTTTTCTTTGTCTCTTTGCTCAATCAAGTGTCCTTCTTTTCGAAATTATTCCTATGGTCAGTTCTCTTTGAATCCATCCTTACATTTCACTCAAAAAATAATAATTATTACAAACTTTTACTTTGTGAAAAATGTAGAATTAAAAATTAACACAAACAACATGGACAAACACCAAAGTGACCCAAAAAGAACTGACAAATAGCAAATGACATCACTCAATTCATGACGTGCATGTGCCAACCTGTGAAACTCAAATGTCGAATTGCGAGGCACCACTGTATAAACTTTTAATAGAAATGCTTTTAACATAGAATGAAACAATGATCTCTATTTTCAGAATTTTGCTTAATAAAGCATTGTGATTTCCATTGTTAAAAGATCATCATTTACTGTCCTCAAATATTCATAGTATATAATTAATAATTCTATAACAAACTAGTTAATTGATACAAGTATCAATTTATCATCATCTTATTGATTATAAAGAGTCCAAAAATGCTATGTAAGATCAATAATATTTTGGATTAATAGTTGCTTCCATATTGAATGTGATTCATAATTGTCCATTGTTAATGTTATAGTGTTGTGAGGAAGTTAACTTGGACCTGTCCTATTTTTATTTTATTATGCGCTCTATTATTTATTTATCGTTATTTTCCTATATGCTAACGTATTATATTTTAGTTTAAAAGTTAACTTACTTTCACCTTCTCCGTCGTAGCTGGCAATCACGTGATACAGAATCGGAACCCGTATCCGGAAGAGCTATCCCGGTTAATGGTGTCCTCTTATCTACATAATACTTACCACTGAACTGATATGTGAAAATAAGAATGATCCGTATCGGTATTTT
>AYEL01052364.1:0-12428 GCA_000484575.1 Olivierus martensii | reverse complement strand
AGTGACTCTGGAGTTCTTGTAGAGATCGACTATTGTTTGAAGTTTGTAACGGACGTGGAGGTATTAGAAGTAGCATTTTCAAACAAAGGGGACGAATTTTCACAGCTCTCCCTTCGTGAAATAATGAGAACAGCCCATACTTTTTAAAAGATTTATTGATACTTGATTGATTGATATTGATAGATATTGATTCATTGATATTCTGTACTATACTATATGTATATGATAACAAAGCTGAATAATAGTAAATAGCTAACAGCAAAAAAGCCCATCTTTATGGTGTTTCACCCCTTCAAAGCCAAGTTACTGTTTTTGGACTGCTTCTCGTCTGGTTTTACTAACTGAAAATTAACATTAATTTGTTAATTGACATCATAAAAGGGGATAGACCTTTGTTAGTAAGACTGGTCAATGTTTACAACTCGCATTAATCAAATATTTGCTTGCACTAATCGAATATTGCATTATTCGAACTCGCACTAATTGAGGCCTACCTGTACTGTGTTTTATTAAATTTAATAAATTCTGAATTCATTTTTATTTCTATATTACACATGCTTTCGATAAACCACCAACCCTGATTAGCAAGCAAAATTGTCCCCAAACAGATTGTGGCATCTTATAGAGCAGGGGTGGGCAACTTTTTTTTCCATAGGGACCGTATAGAAAAATTTATGGTGGGCCATGGGCCAAAACAAAAACAATTGATGATGATAGTATTTATTTAAAAAAAAGAAAAGGTATAGATATGTAAATATACATAGCGTTGGTATTAGATATAATAAAATAATGTGGCCTGTGGGCTAGAGGTTGCCCACTCCTATTATAGAGGTTTGTCTGTAGTAAAAATTTTTGCATTAGAAAATAGACACTGCCAAAAAATAAGGTTACATACATTCAGAAGATTTAACAAAACAGTGAAAATTTTCTATAACCGACAGTTAATTATTCTACATGCAAATTTTAACTTCCCCACTTATGACTTGGTTTTATGTTATCACTTATAGGTTAATAGTTATTTAATTTGCTATTTACTAAATGTTAGTAACTTAATCCTATATTTGCATTACTAAATATACATAATTTAGATACATTCTAGCATTGTTGTTATTCCTGATTATTTTCAGATTATTAAAATTAAAAATTTGAAGTTCATTACAATGATCAGGAAACTGAGACTTTGTACTTACAGCAACCTCTAATTATAGCACTGCAATTTGTTATAAGCTGTTTAAATACCATATTACTTCGAATTTAAGCCGCACTTTTTACTCAAATTTTTAAGACAAATTTGGATGTGGCTTATATTCAAAGAGAATATTTTAACATCTTATTTCTCCCAATTTCCACCCCCAATGATTGGGTTTTTGCTTTACGCTCAAAACATGCACATAGTATTACAACCGTTGATAACAGTTTATTCGGTGGTCTCCCGTTTGTACTTTTCTGATTTAATCCAATTGCTGTTTTATAGTAGCTGTGTAGAATCGCATCAGATCTGGCCATATTTTAATTATAAGAAAAATCGTGAATAACTATAATTCTGTTTATAACTGCTGATGAAAGCAAATTGCCATCTTTTTTTATTTTAAAACAAAAGCTGTACTCAAAGAAAATTTTTCTATGGGTGTTATAATTCAAGCACAAAAGAATGCATGGATGACAAAAAAATTGAGGAAAGATCGATTAGAACATGTTTGGGAGAAAAGATCTGGTGCTATTTTTATCATTGAAGATACCTTGGGGATATAGCGATGCTTGACATCTAGTGGATAGGAAAAATAATAACCTAAGTGTTTCTTATTTGATACCGTTGGATGTAAAGGGTAAAAAAACGAAAGTGATAGTATATTTGAAGAAGATTCTCAATAAATTAGGTAACTTATTATGTATATTAATACTTATTTAAGTAAATAAAAATGTTTTTATAATAGTTATTGAAAAATAAACAATTTTATTTTTTCCAATTTTCCAATGTTAAAATCCTACTGTGGCTTAAATTCGAAGTAACATGGTATATAGAGGAATAGCCCAAAAATTTGCATTCTAAATAACCTAACAGAACCAAGATAAACAGTTTGTATGTCTTTTTGTTTATTAGTAAATTACTATACAAAATAGATATGGTAAAAAACAATATTTCTATTCTATAATAATATAGTATTTCAGTTGTTAAAATATCAATATCATTACAAATTTAATACTTACTACATTTAAAATATAATCAACAAGAGGAATAGGTGTTTTCATTTCAGTTCCAAGCAATTCAGGAACAGTAGGCTTCTCAGTTCCTGATTTTAATAAACTTGATACAGGATTACCTCCAGTTTCATCATCATCATCATCATCTTCATCTGATGAACCAGTATCTGTACTTACATTACTATTTCTTGTATTAATACTTGTGGTACTATCATTTTTCGGTGCAGGCCTAGAGCATATATATTTAGGATCTCTTCCCATTGCACAAAGTTCCTCTAGAAGCTATTAATTAAGTATTAATTTTCAAATTATTTGATTATATATTTTTCAATAATTAGACTGACTAATACTAATAAATTGTTATAAGCAATATTTCATTAATACATTCAAATGGAATCCATCAACAACTGGAAATTTTATGTCAAAGCTATCCAGTAATAGGGTATTTAGCAAGCATTTTAACTTTTATTCTTTATTGAATTAAAATGATAATTAGAATTTATACAATAATAAAGAATTTACAAACTTTTATAATGGCAGCAGTTGCATCAGCACGTAAACTTGGTTGATGCCTCATTAATTCATCCATTGCATTGCCTAAATTGCTAGCAGTATCTCCAACAGGATCTGAACTGCGTCTCCTCCTCATAGCAGGAAGATAATCAGGTGACAAAAGAACTTTAAATAATCTTTCAAATGGTTTACATGAAACAAATGCTTGCAAACCTCTTGCATTCAAACATAATGCACTAAAAACATTTGGTAATGATGCAAGAACTTCACGTGTAGCTGGAACCTGAAATGTACATAACATTTACAATAAGTATGAACTAATTCTTTTCCACATGATTATAATAATTTTATAAACTGGATCTCTAAACCAAGTAGTAATTTATGTTCTTACTTAATACAGTGGGTGATCGGTTAACAAACTGTTCGGATAATGAATACTTTCGCAAAAGATTTTTATGTTCGGATAATGAACACATCACAGAACAAACTGTGGGACCCGTGGACTAACAGAAGGACAGGTCAGCCAAATGGCTGCATGGCAAAACTGTGGCTTACCATCCTGGAGGATCTGGGTCCCACTCCTCCAATTTTTCAGGAGGGGTCTGGCCCGGCCCATTCAACCTCATCCTTCACCATCTGGTTGACTTCTTCATGGTGCTGGCCAGCCTTTGTGACGAGCTCTAAGTGGCCGCAGCCAGAAAAATGTATCTCATGAGGATACGGTGACTTAACTAATGGAATGTCACGCTTAGGTCTTGCGCATTCCTGGACTTGTAGCTTTTCCCGGTTAAAACGAACTCGGAGACAACTTAAAACAAATCAAAGATTTACTAAAGCAGGTAAGAGAGAGATTTTACAATATTTTAGTCTTAGAATGGCACTCATACAGTTGAGATCACTAGACTTAGGGATCTCTATGACAACAATGCTATTAATAACTTCCTAAAAATTCTGAAGAAGAGAGAAAAGCAATCAATATTGGACAGATTCTTTAATGGAAAATAAACATAACAGATAAAAATGCAAGACTATGTATGTATATATTATTGTTATTGCATATAAATAAACGTAGTAAGAAATTATATAATTTTTTTTTTTATTACTTTTGAGTCTCCAGAACGAATTAATCAAATTACCATAAAAACCTATGGTAAATCAATGATCAGGTAACGAGCATTATCTTAGAATGGATTATGTTTGTTAACCGATTACCCATTGTATTGACTTTAAAAAATATGCATTAATTTCTAAACAATAGATTTTAAAAAATAAACAAAATTAGGCAACCAACACTACTGAAATAATTTAAAGCATGCTGTCTTGCTTTATAAAGCACTTATATTTCATTTATTAGTTAATATATTTAATTATACACAAGATATCCATATTTCTATCAATCAATGAGATGCATATGTTTTGTAATATTTTTCTCAAATATTACAAAACATATGCATTTTACTACTTATATAGTAATGCACAAAATGACCCATTATTTGTTTTAAAATAAATTTCCAATCATGTAACAAATGATATTTTTAACATGGCAATAAATATAGCATTTCATGGAGAATAATTGTCATTCTTAAATAGCATACTAGTGTTATACTGTTCCTGCACATGCACCAATTTGCAAAATAGGTGACAAAGGAAGACTGACAGTAGCACAATGTACAAAAAAAATTTCATTCTTTATGAAAACAAGATGTATTATTCCCATACAGAGGCAGTTTTATATCCATTTTCAAAAATGATGGACATATTCATTCAAAACATTACATAAGTTTTATGAATAATTAAATAATGACAGTTTACTGTTAAAAAAGAAGTGTGATTGGCAGGAAATTGTACATGCACTGCAGAACATATAAACTTACCTTTACAAACTCAATGGTTCACGCAAGATGGAACCAGATGGCACGAAGCAATTGTTGTTTTAAATTTTCTCCATGATATTTTTGACTCTCGTTTGAGATCAAAAATGAGTTGAAGATATCAGTTCTCTTGTGGACAGAACTGCATGAATAGTCCTGATTTAAATCCATACGATTACTTTCTTTGTGTGGAGGACGTGGTTATACGGGATTAGTGTCAATATGACAGGCGTTTGGCCTAGAGTGGTAAACGGCGCGTGACAGGCAAGGATGAGTAACGAGTGGATTCAACAACGGTGACGAGACTACGTTGAATTAAAATTCAACAGCGTCTTTATTTAGAGAGACTTGTACATGATGACTTTTACAATCGCTGTGCACAACAGAAGAGAGATACCTGTATTCTTTGGATCCACGTCAACTACAACAAACAATTTATGAACTTTTCGAGGAGTTGACAGAGATGTTCACTTAGTATAGTCTCTAGTCCAAATCCACAGTCTTTAATCCAGGTTATATGATTCAACACGGACGATACAGGTTTACTTCCTGACGATTTTGAAGAACTTAAAATAGAAAGATCGGCACTTATTCACTTTAATTCTATGGCCACTTGTGTTCAGCGATCGCTGTCGCACAATTGATGGTGGTTGTGACAGTGAGTAGGAGACATTACGAGACGAGAAGGAGCAGATGTGTCGGACCAAAGATTTTTGTATTCTTTCCGACGGACGAACCGGAGAACAAGTGCGCCAGTCCCCGGGCAAAATAAGCTCTTAAATCCCGTAACCTTTTCGTTCACCTTTTTCCCGGGATGGAAAGATGTTGTTTATTTCTCAAACATTCGTCGAGATGGGTGTCAAATTCAAGACATTACGAGACGAGAAGGAGCAGATGTGTCGGACCAAAGATTTTTGTATTCTTTCCGATGGACGAACCGGAGAACAAGTGCGCCAGTCCCCGGGCAAAAATGTGTCGGACCAAAGATTTTTGTATTCTTTCCGACGGACGAACCGGAGAACAAGTGCGCCAGTCCCCGGGCAAAATAAGCTCTTAAATCCCGTAACCTTTTCGTTCACCTTTTTCCCGGGATGGAAAGATGTTGTTTATTTCTCAAACATTCGTCGAGATGGGTGTCAAATTCACGACTATTCATCGGATACCTGAGATAAACATTCTCAGCAATTTATTGATATGGGGGAACAAGAGTTCACCCGATGATTGAAATACAACGCTGTGTCGCCGTCGATTCGATATGTTTATTTTGACAGGTGTTTTTCTCCATCGTTCGAATTCCTTTCTATCTCTTGTTTCTGTTAATTTGTCTTAATCGCGACCGAGAAAACTCGAGATGGAGAGTAACAAGGTACAGACGTCCCACACTCGATCTCCCATCTACCTTGAAATTTTCCCCGACTCAGTCTCCATTCGGGGGGGTAATTCGTGACCCTTATATTTGGGGTTTCCTTAAAATAAAAAAAAAAACCACAAATAATAATAGAATTGTAACCACTGATCATCCATGCCTGTAATGAGATCAATGGAGATATATACTATTAAGTTATCACAAACATTGCAGTTCATGTCAATTTCCAGATGTAAAGATAGTCATATTGAAAATGATTTACAAAGGATAAATTTTCATGCTTTCTCTTCTATTTGCATTTGATTTTTGGTACAGGTACTCCTCACTTAACGACTTACCTGTTTAACGACTGCTCAAACTTACGTCCGAGCTTAAGATTATTTATTTTTTTTATGGAATATTTGGTTTTTGCTCATACGCATCACTTACGACTGTTGTTTGTAATTTCCCGGAACTCGTAGTTCCAAAAAAACTGAAGAAAAATACTGTACTTTGTGCATAATTAAGATATAAATTTTTAATTTGAAATTTATTTCCAATATTTTAATATAGGAACAAGTTTTTCGCTTACCGACCAATTCGTTTTACGACCGAGTCGTGAGAACGAAACCCAGTCATTAAGTGAGGAGTACCTGTATTGTGAATGAAATAAAGATTTTATTAAGAAATCAAATACTGGATCATTTTCTGTACTACTATCTTGTAATCTTTTAATTAAAAGTTATATGAAAAATGTATTCTGTTCTGCTTGAACAGTATTTCCAGAATTTTATGTTTTAAACAGAAAAATATAACAAAAATTTTCTCAACTGTTAACAGTTATATATTCATACAATTATTTAACTTGTTGAAGTCCATCAATGCATCTGCACATAATGGAAATGGAATAAAAAATGATAAAAAGCAATTAAAAAAATTCAATCCTGAATTATATAGTGCACTATTTCTGATTATAAAAAAAACATGCAAAAATCAAGTATTTACACCATATCAATTTATAATAAGCATCAAAAGCATGAACAGTACTTAGGAAGAACCAAAAGAAATCTCTGTTAGGATAAATCAACATAAAGCTAGTATAAGATCTGGAAACCTCCTAACAGTGCTAGCAATTAAAGCATACAAAGATGATGTTTCCATAAACTGGAACCAAGCAAACAGACTAAAATCCTTTAAAACTCCATTTGGAACATTCATCATGGAAGCTATCAAATTTGAATGATACAAACAAAAGATAACAGTTATTAATAATAATAAACCAGAATATTTTTCCAATGTCTTGACGATCGTGTGCTTTAAATAATCTATAATAAATTTAAACTAGTATTTACTTAGGCCTAATCTTTAAAAAAATCCTTTATATAGATTATAATTGTATACTAGATTTAAATTAATTTTTTTATGTATAAAAGTCTATATTCATTTCAAGTAATATTATATTTTACTAGACTTTATTTTAATGTATTTAAACATTTAAAATGTATTCCATTTGCTTTGTTCTAAAGCATCCTGTAATATTTCTGTACTGAAGAGGACCTGGAAAATAGGTTGAAAACATTATACAGTAAATTTTAACCTTTACCGATCCTGACATAAAAAAAAAACATTCTTTTACGCTCCATTAAATATGTAATTTGATATCTGATATTCAATATTTTGCCATAATGATTTTGCTTTTTAATTTTTTGGCATGAATAATTTGGATTTTGTTGTCCATATACTGTGTCCTGATATTGTTTTTTAATTTTGGATTAAGGACCAAAAGAAAAAAAGAAAAAAGATACGAAAGCAATTAGGCCTAATTAGCATATGTAAACAAAATATAATTTTTCAAATTATTCATGATTTCGGCATTGAATAAAAAAAATGTTGATATATTTACATTTTTGATGATATTCCACATCTAATAATACCAAACATTTCATAATTCTAAAAAATTTTTCCAACTAACGAAGACAATTTATGATTAAAATTTGATCCCGCAGACCGTAATCTGATACTACTCCTGACCTTGTGTAATCGTATTATCCCTCTCACGGATGAAATACGGTATTCTACTACACAATGTTTAAAATAATTGTTTTATTTAGGCCATTTTTTTTCCTATTTTCTTAAAATAATGTCGGATAAATACTTTTTTTTTAATAAGAAGTATTAGTACGTATGAGAATGTCGACTTTGTTCAAAAATTTATTTTTTTAATAAATATTGCTATGATTTCTATACGTAGCTATCATCCTGCCATCTGTATAAGATTTAGCACTGATTTTTGATAAATTATCATTTTTTATAGTTTTTTATTCAAATTTAGCACTGATTTTTGATAAATTATCGCTTTTTATATGTTTTTTCTCACCGGGGGAGTGCCAACCATGGCCCCCTCCGATTTTGCTGATTTTTTCATATTTTGTAGTCAACCCTCCCACAAAACCATGGTGAAGTAATACGACGCACCTCTCAAGCATTGCCGAAAAAAATGGGTTTAAATTTTCTATATTCTTTATATACCGAGTCATATCACCCCAGCATCGGCTGCGGTGATGGTGCAATGTGATCGGCGTTCGGCGTGTGATTGACGTCACGAACGATAGAAAGGGTGTGGGTTCGAATCACTACTGATAAATTTTTTTTTATTCTGTTTTTTTATCGAAAATGAAGTGGAATATTGTCTAATGTATTTAATTAATGAGAATTTATTTTTTTTTTTATAATTATTTTATTTACCATACTCTTTAAACATTTCCATCACAAATATAAAATAAATCACTACTGATAAATTTTTTTTTATTCTTTTTTTTTATCGAAAATGAAGTGGAATATTGTCTAATATATTTAATTAATGAGAATTTATTTTTTTTTTTATAATTATTTTATTTACCATACTCTTTAAACATTTCCATCACAAATATAAAATAAACGTATAAAGGAATGTAATTAAACATTTTACACAAAATATTTATTTTAATTAATAGAAATTTTATTATTATTCGTTGTCAGGAACCACCTCCATATCTATGGTTAATGTGCATGTATTTGGATGATACTTATGATAAAAGTATTCAAAAGATAATATTTTTTGACAATGTGGATATGTTTAAAGAGTATGGCAAATAAAATAATTATAAAAAAAATAAATTCTCATTAATAAAATACATTATACAATATTCCACTTCATTTTCGATAAAAAAAAAGAATAAAAAAAAATTATTAGTAGTGATTAAAAAAAAAAAAAGAATAAAAAAAATTTATCAGTAGCGATTCGAACCCACATCTTTCTATCGTTCATGACGTCAATCACAAGCCGAACGCCAATCGCATCACGCCATCACCGCAGCCGATACTGGGGTGATATGACTCAGTATATAAAGAATATAGAAACTTTAAACCTATTTTTTTCGGAAATGCTTGAGAGGTGCGTCGTATTACTTCACCATGGTTTTGTGGGAGGGTTGTACTACAAAATACGAAAAAATCAGCAAAATTGGAGGGGGCCATGGCGGCACTCCCCTGGTCAGATTTGTCTCAGTGCCTTTTAAAAATGGTAAACGGTGAATTATTTCTCTGTATTTAGTCATTCTGATCATAAATTTTTCAAAAAATAGTTAAAATATAATAATAATTGCATTTTCAAACAAAGGGGATAGGTTGTCACGGCTCTCCCCTTAGTCGACATAATGTAACTAGCCCATAGCCTGAGATCAAGCAATTGACCTTGGATTGATGCTGTTTGACAATAATTATGCACCCCTGGTCTACTAGTTACTTGTTTCGACTGCAGATAACAGAAAAATAATTGTATTGTTTAAATTTTTGTGTTATATTTAAAATATAACTAATGTAAACAAACAATCAGTTGATTTCAAAAAACCATTAGATATTTTAATTTTAAAAAATTTTAAATTGTTAGAATTCCACATAACTGAAATTTTATTTGTATTCCATTCTAAATTATTGTTTGATTCTTGTCATAATAAAAGACTTATACTGAGGAGGGACCGTGACAGGGTCCGAAAATGTTTTATGGCAATAAACTGTATTCCTTGCTAATAGTGCTTTCTGAATTATCTTATACCATTAGATATTTCCCGCCAGAATCTAAGACGCTGACTTATGCGTTGATTGTCAATCGTGGTATATCTCTCTTTGTTTCTGTGATAAGTTAAAATTTATAAATTTTAAAATATAAAACTAATTTATCGAATTTTGTGTGTGAAAAAGCGCTAAAATCATATTATTTACAATTATCGAATTTTGTGTGTGAAAAAGTGCTAAAATCGTATTATTTACAAAGGGCCAAACTTTCACAAATTTTAATTATACTGGATCAAGATATCTGTAAAAAAGAAGTAAGGATAAAATCTGAAGGAAATATAGAATATGATAGAGCAAGTCAGACAAATTCGGACAATCGATGCTTAAATTTTTTGGTGGTAAAGTTCAACAATATATCGGATTATTCTTGAATTTTTGGGGGTCGAAAGATCACAATTATGTTAATTAATTCGGATTGGGTTCGAAGATCACAATTATATTAATTAATTCGGATTGGGTTTGAATTAAAGGGTTAATTAAAAATTTATTAAAATATTGACTTGGGTTCGAATTAAAGGGGTAATTAAAAATTTATAAAAATATCGACATAAAATCAAATTTTTGAGTAATACGACAGAAATATGAAAAATATGATAGAATTTGAGATTTAACCATTTTTTCTCAATTAAACCAAAAATAACAAAATTATTGGGCTTAAAATTTTGTCTAAGGCGCCAAGTTATAGGAGCTGTACGACGCGCGCTTGTCTAAGGAGCTTAAGGAGCTTGTCTAAGGAGTGGAAAAGGTTAATCCTCTCCTGTGTTAGTGCTTGCTTGTTTATTTAGTGATTTAAAAATGTGGGGGCCCGAGGTCTGGCCCACTGGAGAATGTCACTTCTCAACCGATCGTAAGTTAACAAGGTTGACAAATTTATAGGCAACATCGGGTGTGGAGGTCTCTCCTCCAGCCAGGTCCGAAGTACTCCGTTCCCCACTATTTCCCCAGACGAAAAATAAACAATAATAATTGATTGTTATAGTAGAATTAATTAGTATTTAAAGTTTATTTCTTGTGAATAGTTGATTGTTGAGATTTTGAATTTATTAAACAAGCTTTGTTGATTAATTTATTGTTACTTTATTATAGTTTCAATAAAGCATTTTTTAACACTTTTGTAAGTGTTTTGAGTCTAATAAATTTTATATTTTTTGTTATCTAACTTGTTTGAGAAGTTATTCCAATTATTAGTATAAGTTTCTAACATCATTGTTTTGTTATAGTTCTAACACCTAATCAGCACTTCTAGTTGTAAGTTCCGATTTCCGGTTTTGTTTCGTCAGTTAGACGTTACATTGTTGTTAGATTATTTTTGAAGTTAATTATTTTTAAGTTAGAGTTTAGTTAAAGACTGAGCTCAGGCCGAACTCTGGACCGTTAGGCTTAGTTTATAATTATTGTTTATTGATCTTCATTATAATCCACGATTTTTCAAAATGAAGTTGAAAACTTATGCTAACAAAATTGAATAACAAAAAATATAAATTTATTAGACTCCTCAACACTTACAAAAGTGTTAATTAAAGCTTTGTTTAAACGATAATAAATCAACAATCAATTAATCAACAAAACTTGTTTAATCAAACTCAATATCCTAAAATCAGATTATTTACAAGAAATAAATCTTAAATACTACTTAACTTCTAAGACCTCCACCACCGATACAAAACTTCGAGCAATCGTAAATCTTTACAAGAATTCAAATGTCACTCAGACAATTTCACTTCAGAACCAACACCTCTCTGTGTTGTTGGTTGCTTCCGATTTTATAGCGGGTGACTTACAATCTCGTACTTCGCTCATTTGTATAAGTTTGCATAACAATATCAAATTTATTAGCTTACAGAGTATTCAATTAATGTCATCATCTTTACAATTTAATTATATACCGAACAAACATCGATACAAGATCATTCTTATATTCTTATTTCGGATCAGTAGTAGAACTTATTCAGATGCGATGAAGTCACTAGCCGGTACAGCTCTTTTGGAGGACAATTTCCGATTCTGTAACACGTGATTGCTAACTATTACAACGGAGAATGTGGAAGTTAACTTGTGAGGAGGTTAACTTGGACATGTCCTATTTTTATTTTATTATGCACTCTATTATTTATTTATAGTTATTTTCTTATATGCTAACGTATTATATTTTAGTTGAAGAGTTAACTTACTTCCCACGTTCTCCGCCTCCGTCATTGGCAATCACGTGACACGGGATCGGAACCCGTATCCGGAAGAGCTATCCCAGTTAATAATGTCGTATCTACATAATATTTACCACTTTACTGATATGTGAAAATAAGAATGATCCATATCAGTATTTTTGTTCGAAATATAAATTAATTGTAGAGATAATGACATAAATGAAATACTCTGTAAACTAA